>APFE030490359.1:1862-28331 GCA_000404065.3 Pinus taeda
TATCTTGCACCTGATTTAGACACTGGGAAGGCCCTCAAACAGAGTTGTGAATGTGCGCGACCAGTCAGAGTGATGTGCGCGACCTGTCAAGGAAATTTGCCTGTTTTGACCAGTTCGGCCAGCAAAACACTGTTTTCACCTTGGTTGACTTTTGAGGCATGTAAATGATGGATTTTTGTGTAATTTTCATGGCACTTAGATACTTTTACTCTCCTTGAAAACTTCTAGAAGTTTCCTTGATGTAAATGGTAAATATTTAATGCATGGATAGGTTTCCTAAGTTTTAGAGGCAAGTTGTTTTGACTGCCTATTATCTAGTGCTTAGTTTGGAATTAGTTAAAATAGCTGCTAGGAAGCTGAGCTCGACCCCTAGAGGTGGGGAAAGGAGTTAGATCTTCTATATTATGCCTTCTCTTACTCATTTTCATGGTTGGACTCTTGAGGGAGAAGCTCCTATTGTATATTTTACTTGTATCTCTGCAATTTGAGGAAAAGGAAGACCAGGGTTTTGCAAACATCATTGGGATTCTTGTGGACTCTTGTGTTGATGGTGTGTTCTCTTATTGTAATTGTAAGTGTGTTTATGTGTTCCATCTCTTTCTTTACTGCTGCTTATTAAACAAATGAAGTGATAAAGTTTGAATTCGTGCTTGCCATGCTCAGCTTTCAATTTTGTTTAATGTTTATGTTTTCCATTGTCTAGAGAGGATTCAAATTCATTGTTTGCCCTCTTTAGCTTCTCTTCTTTCCTCCTTGATCATCCATTTCAGCTAAAGGCATCAGCACAAACCCCTACCTCGCCCCAAAGAACCACCTGCAAAAACTGAGCTCAATCCCCGCACCCTGAATTGCACTCCCTCCAATTGCCACCAAAAAACCCCAAAAACTTTAAATCAACCCTCATTATCAGTTTACTAGCCTAATATCAGTGTTTCTAATTGGTCAACTCATCCTATTGAAAAATCCACTGAGTTTGACTGGAGAGAGCCTTCTCCTGCCTCGTAGGGCTAGCTAGGAGGCTGAATGGTTTGATGTAGCCTTGAGACTTGTCTATCTCAGCCTAGGTGAAATTTCAAGCGCTAACATAGTGGATGAATGCACTTCCCACTTGTATGCATGTTGTACATAAGGAAGTTTCTCGTTCCACAACTTGGGATGCTTGCCACAACAGCCTTGGAGTAAGTGTATCACTGTGCAGTTGACAACCTATGTTTGTTCGTTGGTATATAGTTGAAATATCATTCTCCTCTTCAATTTGGTGTCCATCATTCTCCACAAACTCATCTGAAACTCTCCAAGAAAGTGAGAGTCTCGATCAGACACAATGGATGTGGGAAGCCCAAAGTGGTCCCATACAAATTGGAAGAAGAGATGAGTAGTCTACTTTGTAGTGACCTGATTTTTACAGGGCATAATACACACATTTTTCTAAATTGATCCACAATGACATACAAATAGTCATGACCTCTCCTAGACAAAGGAAAACCGCCTACAAAATCCATTGACACACTTCCCCATAGACGACTCGGAACAGGGAATGGTGCCTAGAGCCCCAATTTTCTGTTAGTGGGGTTGCTAATTGAACACAACACACACCCCTTTACATAACGAGTGACAACATTTTTCATGTGAGGCCAATAACACAACCTCTGCAAATGACACAAATTTTTCCCTATACCAAAATGACCTGACACAAGAGAGGTATGTGCCTCTTTGATTACATGTATTCGTTCATTGGTGGGAATACAAAGTTTTCCAAGGTGATACAACAACTTTCCCTGTAAATGGTAATTATCCACCTGTGATCCATGATTCATCTTTGCATAAATCTCCTTAAAATCATCTTCATCAACATACTGTTCAACATAACTTTCAAAAGATAAAGAGGCATTTTGCAAAGCTATAGATGCAGAAATAGGATGGTGAGAAAGAATATATGGCACTTTATTGTTGGTGCCCTTCTTGTATTTTATTACCAAGTAAAACTGCTAGAGGAATCCCATCCATCTAAAGTGACATGCTTATTGAAGCTTGGTCTGTGACTAGAGGTACTGTAAGGGTTGGTGATCTATTTGAATGATGGTCTCCTTGTCGATCAGATAGTGCTTCCACTTCTTCAAGATTTGAACCAAGGCATACAACTACTTGTCATATGAGGGATAGTTCACAACAACTTAGGAGAATGTCTCTAAATGGTAACATATAGGATTCCTTTGCTGCATAAATAATTCTCCCATGGCATATCCACTGGCATTGGTCTTCATCTCAAAAGGCTGTTGGAGGTCAGGTAAGGCCAAAACTGGTGTGGTGTTGATATTCTCTTTCAATGCATCAAAAGATTTATGCTGCTTTCCTCCCCATTGAAAGGTTTTCTTCACACTTGTCAGTGCATATAAGGGGGATGCAATGACAGAGAAGTTCGCAATGAACCTTTTCTAGTATTGTACTGCACCCAAAAAGCTACAAACCTTTGTAACATTGGTGGGTTTAGGACACTTTACAATCACATAAATTTTTCAAGGATCTATTTTCAATTGTCCACCTCCAACAATGTGACCTAAGTAAACCAAAGAGGCCTTCCCAAACTCACACTTAGACATTTTGACATACAATTTTTCTTTTTGCAAAACATCAAGAACTTTTTTAACATGACTCACATGATCATTGTCCTATGGTAAACAAGAATGCCATCAAGATACACAAGTACAAAATCATCAAGAAAAGACCTAAAAATATCATTCATCACCCTCATGAATGTAGTCAAAGAATTGCATAGTCCGAATAGCATCACCAACCACTCAAACAACCCTTGTTTCGTCTTGAATGCAGTCTTCAATACGCCCTATTCTACAATCCTGACATGATGATAACCACTACGTAAGTCCAGTTTTGTGAAATAGATAGCATTTTTAAATTTATCTAATAAATCATTAATGCAAGGGTACCCTCTTCACCATTATTTTGTTGAGTTCCCTATATTCTATGCACATCATCAATGTGCCATCCTTCTTATGCACTAACACGGTAGGTGAGCCACATGGAGAAGAACTTGGCCTTATGACCCCTTGTTTCAGCAATTCTTGCACCTGTTTATTTATCTCCTTCATGTCAATGGCGGAAAACCTATACATACCAATGTTGGGTAAAGAAGCATCCAAATGCAAGTGAATCTCATGTTGGATATCACATTTTGGAGGAAACCCTTCCAAAAAAGCCCATCATACTTGGAAATAATTTCATACAATTCCTTTTTATGAGTGGGATCACAACCTTGGAAAGCTTCAGATGTCTCAACATCTTTTTCTCTCACAACAATGAGCATGCACCCTTTGCTGGAATTAATCAATCTCTTCATCTGACCTACACTTACAAGAGTAGCACTAATTTTGGTGTGATGAGCTCTGACAATGTATTCCACCTCATCTTTCATGAGATGATACTTGTTTTCATGGAGAAAGAAAAATTATTTCTTGTCATACAAATATGGATTCCCCAATACAACAGCATAGATATCCAAGGGTACAATATCAATATCAACCTCATCTACTAGTTTGGATGTAATCACAAATATAGCTCTACACTACTTAGTTACCTATAATTTTATTTTATCACACACCCAACCAAGCGGGTATGGTTTCGGATGAGGTTTGGTCTCTAATCCTAAATTTTTAACCAAGGATTCTGAATTCAAATTTTCTTGTGAGCTTGGATCAAACAAGGTTTCAACTTTAGTATGTTTCATTAAGACTTTAATGTGGAACAATTCAATTCTCTTTCATTCATTAACAAGAGATTCATTAGAACAACATGTACTTGCACGTGATTCATAATTTTCATTAGCATGAAGAGAAAGAGTAAGTTATGTGCCCATTGTTGTGATCAATGTCCCATCACCGGAATTGGATCCAAGGTCCCGGCGTTCGGTTGCCACCATATTTTGCTTGTTCTTCCAACCAAATCTCTTCAGTTTCAACTCCAAATACAACTTCCAACATTGTTCATCATCATGGCCTTCCTTCTTGCAGAGTGTGCAAGATGGATTTTCTCCTTCCTCCTTCTTGGTTGTAGCTACCTTCTTGTCTTTTCCCTTGCCTTTTTCTTTGAACTTGACATTATGAGGTTTGAAAGATGATTTATTTGACTAATCTTCTTTATCATCCTTGCCCCTACTTTCAAGGTGAATGGCCTTCACATTGGCCACACCAATAGTAGTAGTCTCAAATAATAATAAGGAATGTTTGATGTAACTATGTAAAGCACAAATATACTTTGTTACAATTTCAGGTGAATCAAGTGAAATGCCCAAATACAATGCTTGTTTTCTATACTATTATGTGAAGCTTTGCACATTTTGACCCTTTCCTTGCCTTAAATATTATCATTTAATTAAAGCCTTTTGTCAATAACCCAAAGGATAAAACTGATCTTTTAATGTAGAAACAAAATTGGACCATGAAGAAATGAGATTACCCAAGTTTTAGCTACCTTTCTACAACTTTCTCTCCCACCAGACGAGAGCGGTGCCACTCAACCAAAGAGATTATAATTGGATATTTTCCTCATCTTCCTCGATCTGCTAAATCCAGAGATAATCCTGGATATGACTAATCCAATTTTTTATTTTATTTGCTTTACATTCTCTATTATATGTGGGCAAATCAAACTTTACATCTAGCTTAAAAAATGGCTTCTTAGATGTATTGCTATGATTCCTGTTAGAGTGATGAGAAGAAGAAGAATAAGAAATGTCACAAGAGGATGGAGAGGATGATTTAGGAGGCTCTCCTTTTCCACCTTCATGATTTAGTGATGTAAGGTCATCTAGTTATTTCTTCTTAGGCTTGATTGTCTTCTCATACTCTACAAAAAACTTGTCAACTTTCTCTGCCATGGTGAAGAATATCTTGCGATAATTTCACTCTTCCTCCATTCAAGCTTCCTCATCTACCATGTTCGGCCTTCGTGGTGCACGCGCCACTTTGGGACCAAAGGATTTAAGTTTTCCTTCTCCTCTTTGGAGCTTGTTCTTGGTTAGCATTCACTCTTGCAACTCACACAAGAATACCTGCTCTTATACCAAACTTGGTCCATATCTTTTAACTGCAAGGATGCATACATAATTGCATATAAAGAACATATTAACCAAGTAACTTAGCACATGAAAAAGAAGTGGAAATCATAAAGCAACCACATGATCAAAGGCACACAAACGATTTGATATGGATTTCACCCAATGTGGGCTACATCTTCGGGCCCTGCTCAAAGTGGGGAGGCCTTCTTTCATTAAGTGGTAGAAAAGAAATCAGTTATAAGAAACTTTACAAAAATGACCCTTATACCTCCAATTTGGATGATGACCTAAAAATGGAGATCTCGGCTGGAGAAACAGACTACACAATTGGATTCTTGGCACTAAAATGTGAAAAACCGACTATAAACTTGTCAAATTATGACACTGGCACCTTTGGCCCTCTAAGGGAATCTTTTCAGCAACTTAGCAGATCCCTCGCTCATGGTTCTGCTCTTCTGGCCACTCTTGGTTCTGTTGGTCCGCCCTCCGTCGATTTGGTCGAATTCATTTGTTGAAGGGTTAAATAATGTTTGGTGGTGGAGCCACCAATGTCCAGGTCATTGGCCCATTCATTGTCAGTGTTGTGTTAAGGTAGATGGTTTCCAGAGATCCCAGGGTCGAATCACCATGGGACCTCGTTATAGCACACAACATATTAATTTTTGGTAGAAACTTGTTATACAATTTGGCGATTAATATAATATGTGACTTGAATATATGGCATGGCTCCAACGGAATTTGGTGGGTCTGCTAGGGGTGGTTCACCTGCCCAATTTCAATATACGATATATATAATATTGTTGCGTGTGGTGGTGGGGTTGGTCGCTCGCCACCCCAATTTTTTATTTATTTTTTAACCATATAGTCAGAATTTTTCCACCGGAAATTAAGGGTTATTAGAAAACTTAATGAGGTGACAAATTAACCTTTTTTGGCCACCTTTTTCCATGTGTTGGGACTCTGCCAAATTGTTGCCTCATTAGTGATTGCCACTTGGCCAAGTTTAAACATAACTTTGACTAGCTATAACTTGAGCATATGAACTTAGATTTGAGTGTCATTCACACCATTGGAATCAGGGAGACAAGCACTATGATCTAGTCCTATTTTCACATCGATCTGGTTATTTTTTATTTTTGAGATATTTTCAAGGCCGCTTCTATTTCTCGATCCATCCAGATCAACAAAAGCAGAGAGAAAATTGAGTGCTAAAACAAGGTTGAACAACAAGAATGAATGAGGATTTTTTGGCAAGAGAGAATGAATAAATCACCAAGTGATGAATTGATTACCTCTCAAATATATGGTTTCCCAGAGAGTGGATATGGTATTTCTCAAGAAATCCATAAGGACTGGGGTGGAGGAGTTAGTACTGGAAAATTTCAGAGGGATTTTTGGATGCTTGCTTGCTATATTATGATTTTATTGTGAGTTCTAGAATCCCTTATTTGGGTGGAACAATAATTTTCACTTTTGAAGAATGGAGACAGCTGGTCTCTAGAATCCCTATGCATTTTTTTGGTTTTAATTTAATTGGTGGGTGGAGATGGATAAATTTTTAGAGTCCCTGGTCCAAATGATGGATATGTTTAATCTTTGAAGAAAAGGATCCCTCAACCTCTGGAATCTGGCTTGCGGGTGATAGTTTCAAGTGAGATTTGGCAGCAGTTGTCTATGGTTGGGTGGAGATTCATAGTCCTAAACGTAGTTTCCCATTAGTTGTAGATAAATATATCTAATGTTCCTACTTATATTGCTGGTTTGAAAATGATGTTTATTGATGCCATGATGCATGATTTAATTTTCTATATGATTGACCAATGTATTGTTATCACTTTGTAAAAGGTACTGGAAAAACTTATGGTAGTATTGATTGTGTTCTTGTAGTACCAAAATGAAAATATTTCTTATTGGACTTTGTATAATTACTCAATTGTGCATATTTACTATGTGTATATCACTTATTACAAGCTACATGAAGCTATGAAATTATTATTTTATGAGATGCATGGTATTACACTAACATCTTGGATGCAGGGATCTATTCACTATGATGGTGTTGGGTTGCACTGGTAGCAATGAGTGCTCAACAATATTAATGGTTAGTATCATTGGAATAATTTGTAATCTTGTGTTTGATTACACTTATGCATATATATTGGAATATTTGTTGCATGTTAACTGGTTTATTCATGATTGAAGGGAAGTGTCTTGATACCATCCCTTGTGGTTTCATTTTTTCATTTAATTAAGCATGCATGAGCTAAATAGATCAAGTTTATGCTCTATTAATAGGCTACTATAACTCTTTGTAATTTGTAATTCAAATACACTTGAAAATGTTGTTGAATTTCTATAATGCCTATGCTATTGATTTCTTCTTAAGTTTGTTCATAAATTCCTTATGAATTTAATGATTATCAGGTTGAAGGTCAGAAGGTTGGCCAAAAGGCCCGACCTTCGATGGGCCGACCTTGTTCTCTGCAACCTGAAGGCAGGAGGCCAGCCAAGATCAGGAGGTTAGCCTGGTTGAGGGTTAGGTTGACCCCAACTTATTGTATTTTTGGTGCTAGGAAAAGTAGGGTTTCTCATGACCTAGGTCAAAGGTCAGGGGCCAGACTCGACTATTAAAATTAAAATGTGTCTGACGGAAGGAGGGTCGACCCCAACCCAACTTAGAAATTTGGGCTTGCCACATGGACCTATCCATAGAGGATGTGTGTTAGGTTCCAAAATGGAATCTATTCTCATCACCGCCACATGGTCCTATCTTTATGACATGGTGGGGTGTAATTCATCCATCTTTAAAGGGATGTAATTTTTTTTATCTATAAGTCGTATTGAGGTAAAATTTATATCATTGGAATTGTCTCAACGAGACAAATTCAATGATACAGTCTACTTGAAGTTCTAAAAAAGTTGATAAAAGTCAAAACTTTTAGATTTCATTCTCATAATTGTATCTTGGGAGTTGCATCAGTAGAGTAACGACCCCCTTCTAACTCTAGATGGGTTTGGGTTTAGGAGGGGTGTGTTTACAGGTGGTATCAAAGCACCTAGGTTCAACACTTGAACTAGATGGGCTCTAACATCAGAAAAAAGGTAGCATGTTTGATTGATTGTATAAATGATTGAATGCATCCATGGTTGATATATTTTTATTGTTATTGATGAGCTAACAATTTGTGTTGACAAAAATATTTTGCTAGTGATGCATGCATGTACATTGTTGTTGACATGGTTGTTTGTTACAACTAATATTACTATAACAACTCCGCAAAAGGAATTTTATTGAATGACTTATTGTCATTTATTTATATTATCATGTATCTAATAATTGCATGTGAATGATAACACATCACAAGCAACAAAAAGATAGGAAAATATAAATAAATGGAGTACATGAATGGTACAATACAGTCTGGATCATTCATAGCGTGGGTATGAAGAAGTAAAGGAAGATGAAGAAGATATATTTGTTTGTCGTTAAGGGGGGGTTAACTCTCCTGAATGGATAGATACCTTGAGAATCTTAAAGGTTGGGATCTGAAGTTGTAAAGAAGATAATGAAAGGTTGATAAATTACTGGGAGAGGTAAGTTGAGGTGAATGCAATCATACTACAAATCCTCTTAGTATTATAGAGACAAATACAACATGAGTTGGGGACTAGTCATCAAGATAAACAAAAAACTTGGGGATTAGAAGAGAAAACAAATGGGGCAGATGGTGGTAGGTCCAAGAAGAGGCACACAGGGGAAAGTGAGGACATTGTGAGAGGATAAGCATCATTGAGAACCCTAGAAAGAAGAACCAACACTCATGGGAATCACTCTAGTAGACATTCTAGCTTTGTTATAAAGAGATCTCATCAATGTTCTCATTGTCATCATTAGAGAAAGAGAGAAAGGGACTATATGTCTGAAGAATTTAAGAAGGAAAAACCACTCGCATTTGATGGAGAGATGAAGAAATATGAAGATGCAGAAGCATGGTTCTTTCCATGAAGAAATTCTTCAGAATCCATGATTATTCTAAAAACATGAAAGAAAAAGTGGCCACCTGTTTTTTGAAAGGAAATGCAGACACATGGTGGGAGGATTCAAAGAATTTCAAAGGCATAACCAAAGAGAGATTGACATGGAGTGAGCTTGAAGGATTCTTAAAATTAAATATTTATCATAAAGATATTATGATAAAAATGCAAAGGAATTTTATGAGATGAAAATGGGACAGGAGTCAATTGAGGAATACATTACTAGATTTATGGAATTCTTGAAATATGTGCCATATCTAAAGGGGGTGAAGGAAAATTTTTAGCAATTTATCAATGGGGTTCTCATATCATTTAAAGACCGCATTGAGTTTTAAGAAACTCAAGCTTTGGATGATGCCATAAAGAAACTAAAGCATCGTTATGAATAAGAAAATTTCATGCCAAAATTTAAAAGTACTTGTAAAGCAAGGAACAACAGTAAGGATAAAAAGAAATGGCCCAAGAAAACTATGGACAAGAAGGAAGGAATGCACATTTCTAGTGCAAATTGATCTTGACAGAAATTTAGTTCAATTTCCAAAGGTAACGTGCATCAGCAGGAAGGAGAGAAACACATATATGAGAGTGAAGAGTCGTTGAAATCCTAGATTTGCAGGGAAAGTCACCATAAAAGGGACTACCCACACTAGAAAAATGCAGGTCCAAAAATTTACAGCACCCAGGAAGCTCATACTATGGGTGATGTGGCACAGAGTCTACATAAAATATATGTAACGACGAAAAATTGCCAGTAAGACCACCTGATATCCATAATTGAGATGGAAGGTAAGTTTTGCAATCAGATTATTTCTATTTTAATTGATCTCAGTTCTAATTATAGTTATATCATTTAAAAGCTCGTGGAAAAATGTAAGTTGGCCAAAGAATTGCATGCAAACCATGGTTAGTTCAATTGGAAACAAGAACAAAGATAAAAATCAGCTATCAAGTGAAATCATCCTCTTTGAGCTCAACTACATGCCAACAACAACACATTTAAATTTGATACCATTGGGTGCGTACACCATGTTATTGGGCATGTACTGGTTGTACACACATAGAAATAAATTTGATTGTTTTGAACATGAAATTAAGTGCATGAATGATGTTGGAGAAAGAAAAATATTGCAGGGTAAGCAAAAGCCAACTTTAGAGACACTAACCGCCATGCAAGCTAGGTGTAGTTTCCAAAAATCCTACAAATTATTTGTTGTACAATTTTTTAGTGATGGAAAAGAAAATGATAGTGGTGTGTGAAAGGAAATTGAAGTGCTAGAGAAGTATCTTGTGTTGCAAAAATACAAAGATGTGTTTCCAGTTGATATTAAGGGACTAACTCCTAATAAAAAAGTTGATTTCCCTATCGAATTAGTGCCTGGAGAAGCACCAGCATCCAAGGAACCATACTAGATGAGTACACCTGAACTGGTTGAGTTAAAAATACAACTAAAGGAGATGCTTGATAAAGGTTACATGCGGCGAATTGTGTTAGTGTGGGAGATCCAATATTGTTTATGAAGAAAAAGGATGAGACACTCAGAATTTTCATTGATTATAGGAAATTAAATAAAGTGACAATCAAGAACATGTATCTCTTTCCATGGATTGATGATCTGTTTGACCATTTGAGAGGCGCAACAGTCTTCTCCAAGGTATATTTGAGATTAGGGTATCATCAAAGAAGAATATGTTCATAAAACTACTTTATGGACAAGATAAAAACACTATGAGTTTGTAGTGGCTTTGGGCTTAATAGCCACTTTCATGTGTTTAATGAATGATGCGGTTTGTCCTTACCTAGACAAGTTTTTTATTGTCTTCACTGATGATATATTGGTAGTAACTCAAACACTAAAGAAGATCATGAGGAGCACCTAGATACAATACTACAATTGCTGAGAGAACACAAAATTTATGCAAAGCTTAGCAAGTGTGATTTTTTCTAGTCACAAATACACTACCTAGGGAACATTGTCTCCAAGGAAGGGATATTAGTTGATCTGGAAGAGGTCAAGGCCATGATGGAATGGCCAAAACTGAAAAATGTGAATGATATTAGTTCATTCATGGGATTAGCAAGCTACTAGAGGAGGTTCATAAGAATTTCTCCAAGATAGGGCATCTTATCACATGCAAAGGAAAGGAAAGAAGTTTGAATGCAAAATTGAATGTGAATCACGCTTTCAGTAGTTGAAATAGTTTCTCACTAATGCACCTGTGTTGAGGATTGTAGATCTGAACAGAGATTTTGTGGTTTATGCATATGCCTACAAAGAAGAGCTTGGTGTAGTCTTGATGGAAGAAGGACAAGTAATTTTTTATGATTCAAAAAAAATAAATGAGCATGAGACAAACTAAGTGACTCATGATCTTGAGTTAGTTTCCATTATTCATGCATTGAAGATGTTGAGGAATTAATACCTTAGTATAAGGTTCACACTTATGACTGATCATGGTGGACTTAAATATTTGTTCAATCAACCTAAGTTGAATGCAAGACAAGCTAGGTGGCTAACTATACTTAGAAAATTCCAATTTGAGATCAAGTATATCAAGGGAAAGTAAAAATAGGTTTTCAATGCACTCAGTAGAAGAATTCAATTAAGTCACATGGCAACCATAAGTTCTTATGGAATTCATATTGTAGAATGGATCAAGCATGTCGGACAACATGATGAAATATATTAGCAAGTGAAGGGAAATATACAACAAGATAGTGAGGATGAGGAATATCATCTCACATATGAAGGTCTAATTATATTCAAGAACATAATATATGTATTGGATAATGATGATTTGAATATGCTTATAATGAGAGAGTTCCATGCAAAACCATATTGCAACCAGCTGATATACCAAAATACTCTTATAACCATCAAAAAGTTTTATTATTGGCCTAAATTGAAAAAGGAGGTAGTTTATTTTGTTGCTAAATGCATAGAATGCTAGTAGGTGAAGGTTGAATGTAAACATCCAACAAGCTTATTGTATCCCATTCCCATTCTAGAATGGAAGTGGGAAGTGATGGCCATGGACTTCATCACCAGTTTTCCAAGAACATCAAAGCAACATGATGCAATTATGGTGGTTATTTACAAGTTAAGCAAGAAGACTCACTTTGTAGCAGTTAAATCCACCAATTCAATGAGTGAAGTGGCTCAAATCTTCATGAAGGAGATTGCGAGGTTACATGGAGTTCCCAAGAAAATTATTTCAGATAGAGATGCCAAGTTCACTTACAAGTTTTGGAAAGGATTGTTTGTAGGATTGGGGACAAAATTGGCTTTCAATACAGCTTATCATCCATAGACAAATGGGAAAGAAAAGAGGACAAATAGAATCCTAGAAGAAATGTTGAGGATGTATGTGATGCACTAGTAAAATGAGTGGGAAGAGTATCTTCTACTTGTAGAGTTTCCATACAACAATGGCTACTAGGAATATTTAAAGATGAGTCCATATTATTCATTGTATGGGAGGATTTGTCTCCTATCATCTAGAGTGATCCAATGAATAGTGTTCTTATTGGGCCCGATATGCTAAAAAAAATGGAAACAATATGCATATCATTAAGCAAAATTCAAAGCTAGCATAGGACATGCAGAAGAGTTATGTGAATTGGCATAGGGTGTAGAAGGAATTCCAAGTTGGGGAACATGTTTACTTGAGAAATAAACCCAAGAAAAATTCCTTAAGGATTGGATCATGTGCCAAGTTGGTACCATGGTTTTGTGGGCCTTTTGAGATACTTGAAAGGATAGGATCAGTGGCCTATAGGCTCGACTTACCTCCATCAATTAAAATCCATGATGTTTTCCATGTTTATTTTCTTAAAATATATTTACATGATTCTAATCATGTGATTGATTGATCTGTGCTACAGGTGGAACCTGAGGGAGCATTCCAGCCAAAGCCATAATGCATCCTAGACCAGAGGAGCTTCATGCTTCAAAATTAAGCAAAAGAGAGAGTCAAAGTGCAGAGGAGGCACTTTGGGACCGAGGAAGTCACTTGGGAAATGATTGATTTAATGAGGGAAACATATCCTTTTTTGTTTATTGGTTGAAGCAAATGTATATAAATCATAAATATTGTACAAAGTTATGTATATAAAGCTCCATAAAGAGTATGTGTGTGTGTGTTAATCATGTTTTGGCATTGCATATGGATAAAGAACACCAAGGATAGCATTCCCCCAAGAGGGAGGGGCTTGTGACAAACACAATTAGTTACATTTATGTATTCAATGTAAACTTTTGGATAAAAAGAAAAATTTGACTAAGTAATGGGACATGGATTCCAGAGGGATTGGGTGGTTACTTACTAGGGTGATTACTTGTTTTTGTGGTTGCTTGATGGGAATAATATTAATGAACAATACTTTAAAAGGAATAATGGAAGTTTACTAGTTGGAAAGAAATATTGGCTACTCACTACAGTAAAATAAAGCCACATTTAAAACAACCTAGGGAACAGTTGGACAAGTGGAAATTTTGCATTAGCTAGCAAGATCTTGCTGGTAGGAGTTACTAACAACAAGAAGCAAGCAAAAGAAGAAAAATCGAATTGTTGGAAAAAGAGATAAATCAACAAGGAATTTAAAAAGTCAAGGGACAACACAACATAATAGATGACGTTGAATTGTTGGGGGAGATTGGGAGTAGCAAAAGGAAGAAAAACACAAAGGAAAGAATGAGAGAGAGAGATCTGGGAAAAAGAGGAAGAATGAAGGTAGCAAGAGAAGAGAGAAAATTGAGTGCCAAGATAAAGTTGAACAACAAGAGTGAATGAGCGTTTTTGTTTGGCAAGGGAGCAGGAAGAATTCACCAGGTGAGGTATTAATTGTCTCTTGAATTCCCATTGGCCAGGAGGGTGGAGATGGTGTTTCTTAGGAAATCCCTAAAGGCTAGGGTAGAGGAATTAGTCCTAGAAAATTTTGGGAGGATTTATGGATGCTTCCTTGTTATACTTTAACTTTATTGTGATTTTTGAAATCCCTGATTTGGGTGGAACCACAGTGTTGAGTTTTGAAGGGTGGAGATAACTAGTCTCTAAAATCCCTATCCATTTTGTTGGTTTCAATTAAGTTGGTGGGTGGAGATGTTGGCATTATGGCTATTGTGTTGTACTTGATGTCAAACTACTTAATCAAGATGTCAACTTTTGTGATAACAGGGTGATTTTGCAAACTGGTACAGATGTTACAGGTGACATGGACAAAGGAATGTTAGTTCAGAGAAAGATGGACGGTAAAAGAAAAGTTTCATAAAGTATACGCAGGTATTGAGAAGCAAGGTCACGTACATATGCAGGTATTGTGCAGAAGAGTTGCATACAAAATTTACACCATGATAATTTAAATATCAAGGGTATTTACCATGGTATTGTCCCATAGTAATGAGTGCAACAATGGTTATTTTATCTCGTCAAATAATACCAATGACATTACTAAGGGATTGGACTAAAGTATTGGCTAAGGATAAAGCTATATAAAGATATGGAGATCAAGGTGTTGTGTGTGCAAGTATTTGGTTGTTTATGAATGATTTGACCTGAAACTTGTATGCACCAATGAGTAAGGAGAAAACTCAGATTTGAAAGATTTGAAATATGTTGACATATATGCTTGATTGATTTACTTGTTGCAAATGTCTAAGTATCCAATATTGATGAAACTATGGTATGGTGATCTAAATGATTTATTTAGAAGTATGTGGTATTGACAATAAAGGTTGTGGAAAGTGAAATTGTGTTTGCAGTGGAAGTTTTCTAGATCCATACGCATGTATGTTTGGGAATAGTCACATACGTACGTAGATCCATCTATGTAGGGTCGCGTATATATTTGGAAAATAATTTTCAGTATGTGCATATCTGTACGTGATTTTTTTGCATGGTAAGTGTGTACATACATTGATATTCCTTGTGGAAGTTGCATATACAAAATAGGGTTTGATCTGATTATTGATGTTTTCATTTGATGTTGTCTGGTTACTTTTTATTGTATGTGATTTCTCTATCATGATGATCTATGTATGACAATGAAATTTGAGGTGACTTGATTGAATTGATCAGTTTTAATGGTACAAAAGTTTGATTGGGTGTATGATCTATGATTTGTAATTGCTTCAGAAATCTATGATTAGTGATATGATATATGTACATAGATGTTATATAGAGAAAAAGTGTATATATGAAAGTCTTATTCAATATAGTCACATAAAGAATTTGATATTCGTTGTTTCTGGTTGGTTTTTGCATTCATTGACTTGATGCTTCAGATTTTCTGTTGGGTGTGGAGCTTGATTATCTTTTGTATTCAAAGGTTTCAGCCGGATGTATACCCTAGGAATATTGTACACCCCTCCACACGGGGGGGTGTGGGGGGGATTCCCCCCCCCCGCAGGGGTTTGGGGGGGCCGATCCCCCCCGGCTGGGGGGTCCGGGGGCCAGTGGTCCCCTGGTAGGGGTTCTGGAGCAGCACCTCCGAAGCTAAGATTAGATGTAAAATTGCCTTGTAAAATGTTGTAATTTTGTAGTCAATCTGGGCCGTTCATTAGCTGGATGATCTGACGGTAGAAGTTGTGTTTAGTTTAGGGTTTTTTTCCCTAGAAGGAAACCCCTCACTATATATGAGGGAATTGTATTGCGTCTATGTATATCTATATTCTGAGTGAGGAAGAGAGAGGGATTGAGAGCGAAGAGGGTGTTACAGCGGATCTGTTGTAGGTTGTATCTCTTCAGTTTGCTGGATAATATAAAAAGAAGGACTGGTTGTTTCTCCGTGGACGTAGCCCAAACTAGGTGAACCATGTATATCTGTGTCTCTCTTGTTTTATGCATTTTCTGTTTTTATATTTATGCAATATTGTATGTGTTCCATTGCTCTGTAATATATAATTTTCTAACAATTTCAATTGATTTGTAGTGTGACAATGTCCAAATTCAGTGTGTCAGTTTGTCTGGGTTTATGGTTGATATGGGTCCAATTTGAAAATTTGATGAAAAGTGGCCTAAAGTTTGTGTGATGATTATTTGACAGGTGGATCCAGTTTGAAATATTATAAAAATTGGTCCACAAGGAGTTGAGGGTTACAACCTTCAGAAAGGGGGTAGGAGCTCCCTTCCAGTAGGATTTGTTAAACAAGTTCATGGGGTTGTAACTCCCTTCTAGTGGGTGATGGAGAGCAAGAGAAGACTGTATCATTCTATAGGTGGGTGCCTTCTTATTGACAAGAGTTTGCATAAGTACAATTGTAATACTTTTCTTTATATCATAAGTAAGAAGACAGAGAGAGAAACGACAATGGTTTTCTACCACATTAGGGTTCATCCTAAAATCCTAGTGTTCTATGTGTTTTTGATGTGATTTATTTATGTTCTTTACTACATATTGAAAATTAATTAATCTACCGATGCACTGATTAAGGATAATCATCTAATAGAATACATAAAAATCAGTAAGCTGGTATATGTTGGTTTCCTTCACTTGAAGTAGCATTACATATGCAGGTTTCCTTAATAACAATAGTGTAATATTTTTTTATAAAATATAAAATTTGGAAGTTTGAATTTAAAATACTGATTCACCTTTCCCCCCCCCCCCCCCCCAGTATTTTTCCAACAAATGGTATCAGATCCAGGTTCCTCAAAAGAATAATGATCGCTTAAAGGGAGATCCATCAAGATGAGTAGTTAAGAGGGAATATCTTCTATAAGGCCACCTTTGTTTAATGGAACTAAATTTGTATTTTAGAAATTTAGAATGAGAGCATATTTGCAGTCACTTGGAGCTGATGTACGGGAAATATTTGAAGGAGGATATCAATATCCATCCTCCATTCCCACAAATGATGCAAGGAAGAAATAGTATGATACCAATGAAAAGGCAACCAACTCTCTCTTAGGAAGATTGGTAGAACCAAAATTTGTGAAGGTATTGCAAAATCTATATGGGGAAAGATTATCCAAAGCTATGAAGGTGACACTAAGGTAAAGAGCACTAAACTTCAAACGCTTAGAATTCAATATGAGATTCTCAAAATGCATAATTACGAATGTATTGCAAGATTTTTCCTTAGAGTACATGAGATTGTTAACTCAATGAAAAATCTTGTTGTTGAAATAAAAAATTCTATTGTTGTTGAGAAAATTCTAAGATCTCTAACCTCAAAGTTTGATTCCCAAGTCTTTTCCATTGAAGAAATGTAGGGTTTGAATAATATCACTATTAAACAACTCCATGGGATTTCAACAACTTATGAAATAAGAAAAGGGGATCCATCAAATATAATAGAGGAAACATTTAAAAATATATAAAAAGGTGAGGAAAATGAAGATCTTAAGGAAACAGGTTACATTTCAGACGAATAAGAAGTGAATTTCGTGAAGAAACTTCAAGTAGGAACTAGCAAGTTTAGAGGTAAGCTTCATTTCAAATGTTTTGCCTATGGAAGGGTTGGTCACTATGCTGCTAAATGTCCTTATAAAGAAAATCATGAGAAAGGGGAGAATTCTCCAAAAGGGAATGTTAAAATAAGGTTTTATAATAAGAAAAGTTCTTATACTCATGAAGATAGTGAATTTTCTTCCAATAATGAGGATGTTGAATCTGATCAAGATTTTCAATTTCTTATGGCATTTGAAGAAAAATGGGTAGATGAATCTGATGATGTTTTCATGAATGCTCTAGAAGAAAATGAAATTTGTATGTATAAGGAAAATACTCTTGTTGAAGAAAAAACTCAACTAAAGATCCATCTAGAAGAAGTTAAATTAGCTGAAGAATTTTTGAAGAAACAAGTTCTAGAAAAGGAATGGCACTATGAAAATTTAGGACTTCAAATAGTGGGTCTAAGAAAGGAACTTGAGAAAACTAGGGCTCTAAATCTTAGATTTGCTAAAGGATCTGAGACTTTAGAAGAAATCATCAAAGTGCAACTCTCTCCTCTAATCAAGACAGGTATTGGATACAATTCAAATAGTGAATTATCAAAAACTATAAAATCTTATGAAAAAGGTACAGGAAGATACATCAATGCAGTAAAAGGAAGTAGCCATTAGAATTATAGTTCTTAGAAAAATAATGAAGGATTAAATACCTCCCAAGCAAAACAACCTTACCATAATCACAAGGAAATCTACTCAAGAAGGTATTATACTCCCAAGTTTTCCTACTTCAAGGGTCAATGCTTCAACTCTCACAATTTTGGTCACAAATTTATTCAGTGTGTTGCTTATAAAACTATTATGACTAGAGAAGAAAGAAAACAAAAGAATGAGATCGAGGCAAAGAAATATTTTTATAATGTTTTATCACCTATTCGAGATGGAATTGAATGTTCTCTTTGCAATAACTTTGGTAATAAAGAAACTAAATGCAGAAGCATAATGGGACCATCTTACCAACATGATAAAAAGACAACAACACCCAAGGTATGGAAAAAGAAAACTACAAACTCTAAAAATTGTGGTCTAGCTTTGTATGCAAGAGATCAATAAAATTTGTGGTATATTGAAAGTGGGTGTTCAAAGCATATGAGGGGTTACAAAGACAAGTTTATTGCTTTTATTGAAATAAAGAAAGAAAAGAATACAACTTTTTGTAATAACTCGCCTGGTGCTATCAAAGGGAAAGGAACCGTGTTGTTAAAGAAAATGTTCAAGGCTAGAAATGTTTTATTTGTTTATGAATTAAAACATAACTTGTCAAGTGTTAGTCAAATGTGTGACCAAGGGAATGAAGTTGTTTTTAGATCAAAGATTGTGTGGTAAGAAAATTGGACATAGGTAATATCATAATAAAGGGAATACAAACTCATCATAATAAAGGGAATAAGAACTCCATGCAATGTCTATGTCTTGGAAGGCAACCAATAACATTTTTACTTAAGCAAATTTGAAGAAAGCTAGATTTGGCACAAAAGGTTGGGACACCTTAGCTTTTCTCATTATAAAAATCAAGCAAAATGGGAGCAGTTCGTGACTTTCCAAACATCTCTCCACTTGAAAATAACATCTGCAGATCATGTCGATTTGGTAAGAAAAATAGGGTTTAGTTTAATGCTAAAGAAGGTACTTCAAGTAAGCCACTTGAACTTATTCATACGTATTTGTGTGGTCCTATGAGAAATAATTTTCCTCGTGGTGAACAATATTTCATATTATTGATTCACGATTTTACAAGAATGTGTTGGATTAGGCTACTAAAACATAAAGATGAAGCATTTTATAAATTTAAGGTATTCAAGGCTTGGGTAAAAAATGAGGTAGATTTGAAAATAATATCTTATATTTGATAGAGGAGGATAATTTATATCAGATGAGTTTTTCAATTTTTTTGAACAACATGACATCAAAAGACAGTTTTCTATAGCTAAGACTTCTCAATAAAATGGATTAGTAGAAAGAATCAACAGAACAATCCAACAAATGGCATGTTCCATGCTTGATGAGTTAGGAACACCTCATACATTATTGGGGGAAGTAACACATACAACTGTGAATATACTTAACAAAGATCATGTTCAAGTAAATTGTGATAAAACTCGACATGAACTATGGTGTAGTAATCCTGCAACTATCAAACACTTTAGAATTTTTGGAAGTAAATGTTACATAAAGAAAAATGACGATAAGCTTGGAAAATTTGAATCTAGAGATGATGAAGGAATCCTTCTTGTATACTCTTATAGAAGAAAGGGATATAAATTCTATAATAAAAGGATTCAAAATATTGTTGAATGCATAGATGTTGTGATTGATGAATCATTCATACGTATCAAAAGAGAAGCACCAGTAGATGACAAACCTCTCCCTACTACAAGCCAAAATGTTGTAGGAGAAGGAAATAGAGAAGCATCAGAAGAAGGAAATGAAAATGAAGATAAATTAGAAAGGAGTATGACGAACCTCTCCCTACGACAAGCCAAAATGTTGTAGGAGAAGAAAATAGAGAAGCATCAGAAGAAGGAAATGAAAACGAAGATAAATTAGAAAGGACTCCTTCAAGGTATGTTCAAAAAATCATCCTGAATCTCAAATTATAGGTGAAAAGGAAGCACGAATACAAAATAGAAGAACTATTGTGGTAATTTCTATTTACTTAGCCTTACTCTCCACAATTGAACCTAAAAATGTGAATCAAGCGAGCAAAGATGAATTTTGGGTTAAGGAAATGCATGAAGAACTTGATCAAATAGAAAAGAACCATACATGGGAATTAGTACCAAGGCCTCATGATAAAATTGTTATTGGGACAAAATGGGTGTTCAATAACAAACTGAATGAAAATGAAGGAGTAATTCAAAACAAAGTTAGACTTGTATGCAAAGACTATGCTCAACAAGAAGGGATGAACTTTGAAGAAACATTTTCACCTATAGATAGACTTGAATCCATAATAATGTTTCTTGAATTTTCAATTTTTCATGACTTTAAAGTATATCAAATGGATGTTAAATTTACATTCTTAAATGGGGATCTAGAAGAAGAAGTATATATTGAACAACCTGAAGGGTTCATTCATTGGAAATGATAAAAATATTGTGCAAACTTAATAAGGCATTGTATGTGTTAAAATAAGCTCCTCATGCATGATATTATTGTCTTGATAGGTATCCTCAACAACAAGGCTTCAAAAAGGGGCCTACAAATAACAACCTATATATCAAAATTGATAAAGATAAACTTTTGATATTTGTTGTTTATGTAGATGACATCATATTTGGAAGCAATGTAGAATCTATGTGTCAAGAATTTTCTTCGGTTATGCAATAAGAATTTGAAATGTCTCTACTTGGTGAGCTAACATAATTTCTTGTTCTTCAATTTCAACAAACTGAGAATGGTATCTTCCTTCCTCAAACCAAGTACCTCAAACAGATTTTGAAGAAATATAGAATGGAAGAGTGCAAGCCGGTATGAACACCAATGGTAACATGATGCAATCTTAGTCAAAATGATGATTCTCCTTTAGTCAACCATAATACAGATCTATGGTTGGCAACTTGCCCTACCTTATAGGTACAAGATCAAGAATTATGCATGCAGTTGGAATTGTTGGACGATTTCAAGCAGATCCTAAGGAAAATCATCTCCAACAAGTTAAGAGAATATTAAAGTATCTACAAGGAACTTAATATTTTTGTCTATGTTACTCCAAAAATGCAGATTTTTCACTTCATGCTTACACATATGCAAATTGGGTAAGTAATATTGATGATAGAAAGAGTACTAGTGGAGGAGAATTTTATTTGGGACCCCACTTGGTTTCATGGTTCAACAAGAAACAAATCTCCATCTCTTTATCTATTGTTGATGCACAATATGTTTTTGTTGCATCTTGTTGTACTCAAATTCTATGGATGATCCAAACATTGCAATACATTCAAGTCACCTTTCCTCAACTTGTACCTATTCTTTGTGACAATACTAGCCATAATTATCTCTAATAATCCAATCATGCACTAAAAAACCAAGCACATTCCAATAAAATATCATTTTTTGAGAGAACTGGTGCTTGAACAAAAGGTCAAACTGGAGTATGTTCCTTCAAAGGAACAAGTTGCAGATATATTTACAAAGCCACTTCCACGTTATTCCTTTGAATATCTTAGGCAGAAATTAGGAATGGTTCCTGCTTCATCACTCTGCTGAACATGATATACCTATACCTTTAGACAGATGCATATACATCTCAGTGATTGATAAAAATGGCACAAATTTAGGGGGAGCCTCCTATATGCATTCACCATTTCATGTTTAGACTTTTGTTTCTGACATTGGTTTATTGTATTTTGTTGGTTTAGGGGGACAAACTATTATAACCCTAAAGTCCCTTGTTGCCATTATGGTTTCATAAGCATGTCTTGTTGCATAGCCTTGCTAATGTCTAGATATTTCTATTGTTACTACTGGAGATTTATATGTTGCTATTGTGTCACTAGGTATCAATGATGAATGGATTCCAAATGATAAAGCTTATCTATTAACATGCTTGATGAGGAGGATGTGTTTGCTATGATCAGTGTTGATGATTGGTTATTGATTTTTGAAGTTACTTGGTGATTCTTGGAAGCATTGCATACTTAGTACCATGTTGATGACATTGAAGAGTTTGATGCTCCATTTCCCTATCTTACTTCTTGATGAGGAGGATGTTCATGTTTCTTCTATGATGATGCTATCAAATATTCATGTTGCAAGTTCCAATATGGTATATGGTGATTTTTGATGAATATCATGATCTTACAACCTCATTGTTGAGGTCCTGGTTTTGGTTATATATGTCCCTTGATGTAAAGGTCATGTAAAGACCCATGATGTAGTCATTGTAATATCCAGTCATGTATGGGCTATTAGGAACAAGTCATGCTTTTTATATAATATGATTATTTTGGGAAATTAATGTAATGTTGAGTCAAGTATGTAACCCCACTATGTTGGGTGATTGATGTAATCATGAGTGATTGGTCATAAGAAAGGTCATTTTTTAGTCATATAGTCTTGTACTCTATTGAATATTTTTAGAAGGTTCAACATATGCTGGGGGGAGCATGTTAAACATGTAGTTCTCATGCTCAACAAATCATACCTACAATGATCTTCTCTACATAGGAGGAAGAGAAGTCTTTATTCAGCATTGGTTAGCCCTTTTCCCTCGATGCCAAAGCAGGAGAAGCATGTTGTTTTGGAGAAGAATGCTTGGAGAAGCTTGGTAAGAAGTCTTGGTATTTGCAGATGTGTTTGTAGATGTTTACAAATGGTGACCAAACACCAAAGTTTTTCCATCAAGTCCAAAGGGGAAGATTGTTGGCATTAAGGCTAATGTGTTGTCCTTGATGGAAACCTATGTGATAAAGATGTCAACTTTTGTGATAGCAAGATGATTCTACAAATTGGTACAGATGTTAGAGGTGACATGGAAATAAGGAATGCCAGTTCAGAGAAAGATGGATGGTAAAAGAAACATTTGAGAAAGTATATGTGGGTCCTCAGAAGAAAGGTCAAGTACATACACAGGTATTATGCAAAAGAGTCACATACATAATCTGCACCATGGTAATTTGAATATCGGGGGTCTTTACCATTGGTATTGGCTCATAGTAATGAAAAAACAACTATTTAATCCCATCAAAGAATAAAAATGGCATTACAAAGGGATTGGCCTAAGGTATTGGCTAAGGCTAAAGCTATATAAAGACATGGAGATCAAGGTGTTGTGTGTGCAAGTATTTGGTTATCTATGAATGATTTGATATGAAATAAGTGTGCACAAGGGAGCAAGGAGAGCACTTAGATTTAAAATATATGAAATATGTTGACATATATGCTTGATTGATTTACTTTTTGAAAATGTATAAGTAGATAATATTTATGAAACTGCGATACTGTGATTTAAATTATTTATTTAGAAGTATGTAGTATTGAAAGTAAAGGTTGCAGAAAGTGAAATTGTGTTTCCAGTGCAAGTTTTTTTGGAATTATGACTAATGTGTTGTCCTTGATGAAAACCTACTTGATAAAGATGTCAACATGATGATTATGTAGATGCTACATGTGAGATGGACAAAGGAATGTCATTTTAGAGATAGAAAGATGATAAAGGTGAAGTTTAGGAAAGTATATGCGGGTCTTGTGAATAAAAGCCACGTACATAGGCGGGTATGGTAAAGAAAAGTTGTGTACAAATTCTGCACCATAGTATTGTTAATATGAGGAGTATTTACCATGGAATTGGCCCATAGAAATGAGTGTGATAACAGATATCTGATCCCGTTAAAGAATACCATTGGAATTACTAAGGATTGGCCTAAGGTATTGGCTAAGGCCTAAGCTATATAAGAAGATGGATATCACGGTGTTAGGTGTGCAAGTTTTATGCTTTATATGAATGATTTGATTTGAAATAGGTGTGCACCAAGGAGCAAGGAAAATATAGATATTAAAAATCTAAAGTATGGTATCATATGTACTTGCTTAATTTATTTATTAATAATATTTAACTCTGATAGATCTGTGGTGTTAATGATACTCTAACATAAATATGACATAGTAAGGGGTGGGAAGTATATTTTGTGTTGCAGCAAAGGTATGTCTTAGTGGTTACATATCTGTACATGAGTTTGAAACTAAGAAGTCACGTACATATGTTAATCCGCTACTAGATAATCGCATATATATTCTACAGTATAGACAAATCTAGACACAGTTTTGGTGAATGATAAGCACATGCATACACGGATATGCTTTATAAAAGTCGCATATATCTACAAGGGTTTTTCAATATGAGCTAATGATAATGGTTGATTTGTTCTATTATGTTTACTATTGTCTATCGATGACGTCTCTCTTATAATAATTTGTGTTTGACGGAACTATTTGGGCTGAATTGATTATGAATTAGAAGTTGAATAAGTGATGATACTTTTGTGTGATAATCTATATTTGGTTCAGTGATTTATGTTTGCTTTGATATCTATTTGGGTTATTGATTCAGTAGCATAATGATTCAAATTCAGCTATCAATATTTTGAGATCTGTACGTGGGTATCCATCGGGAGAAATGTGTACATACAAAGGTATGATTGATAACAGTAGTGTATACAATCTGATGCATGTTTGTTCATGGTTTGCATTGGAAGCAATTGGTTTCTGTGATGGGTAATAGTGCTTGAATTGGTATATTGATGAGTGGGTATGCATCAGTATGATTTATACTGAATTGTTCAAGTTGAATTGGTCACATTAGAAGATTTAATGATCCAATTTTTGAATAGTTCATTTCAGAATTGTTGAGAGTGGATCTAGTTTGAAACATTCTAAAATGTTATTCACAAAGAGTTGAGGATAGTAGTCTTCACAAAGGGGTTTGTAGCTACCTTCTAGTAGAAGCTGGAAAACGAGAGAAGGTTGTAGCCTTCTGCAGGTAGGAGCCTACGTACTAGTTAATGTTTGTGGTAGTACAAGATTGTAAGAAATTTATTTTTAGTAAAAGAAGAAGACAAAGACAACAACAATGGCGGTTTTCTTCCACATTGGGTTTCCACCTAAAAATCTTGGTGTTCATATGGTTATGTGTGTTTATGTTCTATCTTCTTCTTAACTTCTCATAATTACTATTTAATTGATGAATAATGGAATAATAATGCACTAATTAATGTTGTATAGATGATTAGATAAGTTTTCTAGATATATGCGGGTTTTTTTAGTAACAATCACATACATATGCTAGTTGCCTTTACAACAACTGTATATAATGATCAAAATAAGAAATTGAAATTGAAAGTGTGTAAAATATTGATTCACCCCCCTCCCTAGTAATTTTCCTAACAATTGGTTTCAAAGTAGGTCCTTCAGAAGAAGCGTGATCACTTTAAGGAAGATTCATCAATATGAGGAATCAAGAGGGAGTAGCATCTATCAAGCCACCATTGTTTAATGGAACCAACTTGGTTTTCTGGAAAGTCGAAACAAGAGCTTATCTCAAGTCACTTAGAGCCAATGTTTGGGAAATCATTGAAGGAGGCTATCAATATCCATCCTCCATTCCTACAAATGAAGCAGAAAAGAAAAAATATGGGACCAATGTAAAGGCGATCAACGCTCTGTTTGGAAGCTTGGAAGAATCAAAATTTGTGAAGGTTATGCAACTGAATACAACAAAGGCTATATGGGACAAGATCATCTAAAGTTATGAAGATGCTACTAAGGTAAAGAGTGCCAAACTTCAATCATTTAGAATTCAATATGAAACTCTCATAAAGAATAGTGATGAAATTATTGCAAGATTCTTTCTTAAGTTAGAAGAGATCCTTAATTCAATGAGAAATCTTGGTTATGAAGTAAAAGATTCAGTGCTTGTGGAGAAAATCCTAAGATCTCTAACCCCAAAATTCGATTTGAAAGTATCTTCCATTGAAGAAGCACATGATTTGAAGAACCTTAATGTTAAACATCTTCATGGGATCTCAACAACTTATCAAATGAGAAAGGGGAGTCCCTCAGGTATCAAAGAAGAAACATTCAAATCTATTGCTAAAGGGAAAGAAAAGGAGGAGCTTAAGGAATCAAGTTATGTATCAGAAGAAGAGGAAGAATTTATAATGAAACTCCAAGTAGGAATTGGTAGATTCAGAGGTAAGCTTCCTTTCAAATGATTTTCTTGTGGAAGAGTTGGGAATTATGTTGCTAAATGCCCTTATAAAGAAAATCGTGGGAAAGGGAAAAATTATGCAAAAGTAAATTTTAGAGGAAGGTTTGAAAACAAGAAAAGTTTCTACACACACAAAGATAGTGATGGTCTTTCAAATGGTGAAGAGGATGAGTCTGATCAAGAATATCAATTACTTATGGCATTTGAA
>APFE030490359.1:39286-94151 GCA_000404065.3 Pinus taeda
CCACCTATGGTTTTGTGCATGATTTTCGCACATGTTTTTTGGACGCGATGGTTTTCGGTCCATGGTATTGGATGCTCCAGCATGTATAAATATGTATTGTAACATTGAAAGGAACATAATGAAAAATCAAGCTAGTAGTCCCGGTTTGGGGATCCAGTGGGAAAATCTCTGTGTATATGTGTTTTATGTGTTATGCTCTTGCATTGTTTATTTTTCTATGTTTTAGAATTCGTATGAAAGTAATTTATGTACAGGGTTAAAACCTACAGTATCATAAGAAAGAAGACATAGACAACAATGGTGGTTTTCTCCCACATTGGTTTTCCATCTAAAATCTTGGTGTTCTATGTGTGCTTATTGTGATTTCTTTATGTTCTTTATTGCATACTGAAAATTAATTAATCTATTGATGCACTAATTAAAGATAATCATCTGATAGAATACATAAAATTCAATAAACTGGAAATACATTGGTTTCCTTCTCTGAAGTAGCATACATATGCAGGTTTCCTTAATAACAATAGTGTATAATTTTTATAGAATATAAAATTTTGAATTTTGAATTTAAAATACTAATTCACACCCCCACCCCCAGTATTTTTCCCAACAGGAGATGGATAAATATCTAGAGCCCTTGGTTCAATTAATGGATGTGTTTAATCCCTGAAGTAAAAGATCCCTCAACTTTAGGAATATGACTCGAAGGGTGACAGTTGCAAGTGAGATTTGGCAGTAGTTTTCTATGGTTGGGTGGAGTGTCAAAGTTCTAGACTTAGTTTCCCATTAGCTTGAGACAAGTATATCGAGAGAGAGAGAGAGAGAGAGAGAGAGAGAGAAATACTAATTCACACCCCCCCTCCAGTATTTTTCCCAACAGGAGATGGATAAATATCTAGAGTCCTTGGTTCAATTAATAGATGTGTTTAATCACTAAAGTAAAATATCCCTCAACTTTAGGAATCCGACTCGAGGGTGACAGTTGCAACTGAGATTTGGCAGCAATTCTCTATGGTTGGGTGGAGTGTCAAAGTCCCACTTTAGGAATCCAATTCGAGGGTGATAGTTGCAAGTGAGATTTGGCAGCAGTTTTCTATGGTTGGGTGGAGTGTCAGAGTCCTAGACTTAGTTTCCCATTAGCTTGAGGTAAGTAGAGAGAGAGAGAGAGAGAGAGTAAAAGGTGTTGGAAAAACTTATGGTAGTATCGATTGTGTTCTTGCAGTAACCATGCAAATATTTCCTATTGCAGTGATATGACTTTGTCTAATTACTTAATTTTGAATGTTTACTTTGTGTAAATTGCTTATTACAAGCTACATGAAGATGTGAAAGTATGATTGCATGAGATGCATGGTATTACACTAATATCTTAGATGCAGGGATTATTTCACTATTATGGTGTTGTGTTGCACTTGTATAAATGAGTGCTCAATAGTATTAATGGTTAGTATGGAATAACTTGTAATCTTGTGTTTGATTGCACTATTATATATGTATTGGCAGATTTGTTGCATGTTATTTTACATATTCATGATTGAATGGAAGGGTATTGATACCATCCCTTGTGGTTGCATTTTGATATTTAATTAAGATTGCATGAGCCAAAGAGATTAAGTTTCTTCTCTATTAATGAGCTACTACAACTCTATAATTTTTAAGGAAAATGCACTTGAAAATGTTGTTGAATTGTTGTCATTCATATGATTAATTGTTTCTTAAAATTTTTCATTAAATTCCTTATGAATTTAATGATTATCAGGTGTTGGAAGTATTTTCGGAAAAGCTCAAAATATTAGAAAATTTACTACTCTGTTAAAGCACTAGAAAATTGGAAAATTTCAAGTTAAAATTTAAATTTTGGTTCAGCATGTCAACTAGGTTAGAGGTTGGAAGGTCAGACAAAAGGCTCGGCCTCCGGAGGGCTTTGCCCCAACCTCCAACATGCTAACCTAGCTCTCCACAACCCATAGGTCAGAGGTCGGTTGAGTCAGGGCTTGCACTAACCCCGACTCATTATATTTTGGCGCCAGGTGAAGCTAGGCAAACCCAAAACTAGGTCAGAGACCGGGGGTTAGGCCCAACTATTAAAATTAAAATGTGTCTAGCAGAAGGAGGTTTGGCCCCGACTCTCATTGGAATTTATGCCTGCCACATGGACCTGCCCTCAGAAGTCATGCATTAGGTTCCATGTGGGTCTGCCATGGTAGAGTATGGTCTCAACACTGCCGCATGGGCTTCTTTGAGGTTTCCACATAGAGGTCATGATGACGTGACACGGTGAAATTGGCCCCTCTTTAAAGGGTCGTAAATTTTCATCGATAAGTCGAATTGAGGAAAATTTTATATCATTAGAAACATCTCTATGAGAAAATTGCAATGAGTCCATTTGAAGTTTTGGAAAAGTTGAGAAAAGTAAAAAAAAAAATAGATTATGTTCCCATAATTGTACCTTAGGAGTTGGGTCAGCAAAGTAACCACCTCCTTCTAACTCTTGTTGGTTTCGGGGTTAGGAGGGGTGTGTTTATATGTCAATAATGGAGTAAGAAAGTAATAGAACCAATTGCCAAATAATCACTCAAGAAAAGTATCTTTCTCATTTACTCCTAAAGGTAAGTATAACATAAATATATATCAACAACAACATAGATTGTTTTATAAAAACAATTCAAAAAAATATAGGGAACGAATGTAGAATTAGCTAAGATCCTATCCCCCTCAAGGAAAAATACATCAAATATTCAGAGGTCTCCCTTCTCAATTGAAAATTACTCATAGGCACCAAGGTTTCTTTAATGGATACTATTTTTCTTGCTATAATTTTGGACATAATGCAATCAATTGTAGATATTATGCAAGACATCAAAATGTGTTGAGTAGCAACAACCAAAGAATATATAGGAAGTTAAAGACTAGATATATAAGCAATAATAGAGGATATTATTAGGAATTATGATTCCTTTCTCCTCTCTTGAATCGTGTTGAATGCTACGTGTGGAAATTATGGAAATAAAGCAACATAGTGTAGATAAAGCAAAGTAATACCTCCCTCTATGAATGAGAAAACAAAATAAGTAACTCATATATTGAATGAAAAGAAGCATAAAAAGATAGAAGAGGGTGAATTTGTACTATTTATTTGAAGTTTTGCAATTGATCAACCAAGATATGATAAGAATAAGGCTATAAAATGAATCTCCATAAAGATATCAAATATGAAAATCGTGGACTTCAAGCAAGTAAAATTAGCAGCACACACTAGTAATTAACAAGTAAAAATGGTATGCAACACTAGTAATTGACGCAAAATCAGAATCTCGGGTGTTTTTAAGTTAAAAAAGGAAATTTCTATAAAACACGAAAACCACACCTTTCCTTCGTACCAGTACATGTGGAAATTTTAACAGATGGAAAATTTCTACTAGATGATAAGGATGATATAGAAACTAGTTAGACAACAGGTCAACAAAGAGATGGTGTCACACTTATGTGGCATATATATTTGGCACTTTCGATTCCCCAAGTGGCCCTTTTTTAGGTGACATGTGGTAGCACTCATACGATGACACATGGAAAGGTGATGATATGGCATGATAGATGGCATAACATGTCACTGCATCACAGAGGTATGGTAAAGGGGATCACGTGAGTGTTGTATTGGATATTGGCACAGTCGATGGTCTCCAGGAGATGGAGATGTGTTCATTACCAGATGTGAAAATTCACAAGGGGCTACAGAGGAGGATTTTGAAGTGCTCTGTAAAGGATAGGCATAATGGCATGATGTTATGGTTGACACAATTCAGGAGACTAGAAGTGTCTTGTCACTTGTTGGAAAATTTCCTAGCGTAACATAGAAGTATTGTGTGACTTTTATGACTTGGAAGAGCCATTGAAGGGCATGATGCAATAGACAGACTCTAGGAGATGGAAAAACCTCATGGCACAACATATAACATAAATTAGCACACTGGGATATTTTTAATTAACAAAGGAATTTAGTGAAAAACACAGTGCCAAAGACCCCCCACCATACAATTAACTAGTGTATTCCAACTAGCCATGATGCAACAACCAAATAGCGTGGACCAATAAGGAAGTGATAGGTGTAAGACAGGTGGAAATGGCATGGAAAACATGATGATGTGGTGCCTCGATAGTGCAACATGTGGCAGGTTTTTTTGGACCTTTTGGGTGGCCAAGTGGGATGAATCTAAGTGATACGTAGAAACACTTAGAGGCTACCACATGGAAGTGATGATGTCACCATATGACATGGAAAGCAGCATGGAACATCCTCAAGATTCATGCCAAGGGATTTTTTGGTAAAGTTTCATGAATATATAGTGAATCTGAGCCTTTAGGAACTATACACAATGGCATAACACAAAATGATCCAAATGCCATATTATAGTGCTGAGAACTTTTTGAGTTTAAGGAATGGTTCTAAGAGATGGTCTCATGTGAAGAGTGGTGAAGGCTAATGTGCTCCATTAATAAAATTTGGCATTTTAGGCACCAAATTCAATTAAGAGATATTTAGAGGATTGATATGGTTGTGTGAACTTGGTCTTGTTGATATAGTCTAACAAAGAGATTACCACTAGTAAAACCACAACTCAATGACCATGCTATTAGCACACAAAATATATAAAAGGTGCAAAAATTGTGGAGAATTTGTTGGTTTTCTGATTAAAGATTAGAGGCTAAGAGAGTTCCAAAATGAGCTAAGATATATTAACATAATAACTGTAGTAATGAATCTAGTGCAGTGAAATGAAGTTGAAATATTTTGTTAAGCAGTACCCCTTTGAGCTATAAAAGAATTAATGAAGTGAATCCTCGAGCTATATAAGAGTAATTGAAGTTGTTTCTCAAGCTCTATAAAAATTAATGAAATATATCCTTGAGCCATGTGTCATTTACTTAAGAAAATTTTGTTGTGCTAAGTGTAAGGTGGTTGTCTCAATTAGAGAAAGGAAGTAGGACGCTGAAGTGGCATGTGTTGTGACCGAGAGCTGAAAAAACCGACAACTAAGAAGGCCAAGAATCTGAGAAGTTCTTAAATTTAGGTATGGTCTATGCTTAGAGCTTATTTCAATTTTCACAGTTAGCTCAATATATTTTCCAGATTAGCAATCACATCAGCATTAAATTAAACTACCAAGACAAGAGGACACAAGATGTGGCACTAGCCAGGGACAAACCACAATGTGGGGAAACCCTTGATCAATTCTTCTTATATGTTCTTCAATATTTCAACAAAGATAGAGAGAGAGAGATAGTACATTTACAATAGAAGTCAACACTTTCAATTATCTAGATAAGAGCATAGATCATATCTAAGAAGATGATGCATGAGATCAGTTGAAGACATGTTGCTTCAACTAATTCTCCAAGGTGACTCCTTCACCTATCACCGCGCTGCATCTCGTATCATGCTGCACCTCACCATGCTACACCCATCATCACACTGCTAGACCTCATGACTGTTGTACCTTATGCTGCATTGATGTCCCATGTGTCATTGTTGAACCATGTTGTCATACAGCATGTCTCATGTGCTTGCAGCACCACGCTTGCCAGAGCTATCCATGTGGTCCATGCTTGCCATGTTGCACCATGATTTCCATGTTGGTCATGCTTGCCATATTGCCCATGCTTGTCATGTTGCACCATGCTTTCTACTATCATGTCACAGCTGTTGTCCCACTTTTCTCCCATGTCATAGTTGATGTCCCACTTTGCAGTTGTTACACAATGTCACTGTTGTCCTATGTCATAGGGTTGTCCCATCATAGTTGTTGTCCATAATGACATTTTTGCCCCATCATTGTTTTGTCCCAACATTCTGGGCATCACCATGTAGCCTGGTTGTCCCATATATATATATATATATATATATATATATACATCCATCAGTCCACAAATCCCTCAATTTTGTTGCATGCTACTGTTGATTTATGCCTAGGGTTATGTGCATGTACTAGTCTGGTTAGGGCACACCAACTGGCCTAACGTATAGGGAAAATACACCTATTTTCCTTTCTATCCTTAGAGGTGACTACGGCCTAGTTCGAAGGTCTATTCTAGGTCTCTTGGCCATCCAAAATTCATCTCCCAACTGATGTTAGCAGTCCCTTACCGCGGCCCCATAAATGTGTCACTAAAACTACCCACGAATCAGTCCTATGACTGCGGTTTCCCTTCCAATAGTCCTTTATTGCTGCGGAATGATAACAAGGGAACTCAGCCCCTTCTCTAACACTTCGGACCCCTCCAAACACCAGCTAAGACTCCTACTCAATACATCATCCACACAGCCCTTCCACGCTGTCTATGGCAGCCTCCTAATGTTGCAAAGGCATGGTAATGTCCTCCTTGACTGTGTTGTGATAGGGACCAACGTATAGGGTCATAGGCTTCCTTCTAGATAGCATCAGGGCTTCCCCTTCATGATTGTTTCCTCTATATTAGGGGAGTCTATTCCTTCTTCTTGACTGTGACTAGGGTAGCCTCTTTTCTTCTAGCATCTAGGGCTTCCACTCCTAGATTTCTCTTCCATTAAAACCCAAGACAAGTGGAGAAAAATCATGATAGAAGTGTGTGTGAGAAATGACTCTCAAGTCATCTCCTTTTATCCTAAAACGTTGAGAAAATGTGGGGTTTGTTTGGTTCTTGGCTGACCTTGATGAATTGGCTTATAACATAAATAAATTCATAACTCCATGAATACTTATCAGAATCGAATGATCTTTAGATCAATCCTACACCTCTTGATGAGAGGTATCCAATAAAAATGTCAGCTACCATAAGGAAGATGACCCACATGGGACTTGGCCCTAGTTGCCAATTTTGACACTCCCTCTTAACTAGGGAGAAATCCATCTGTTGATCCATATGTCCGACTGTACTATATCTTCCATTAGTGCTCTGCACTTCTCTGCTCTACTCTACGCTGCTCTACTGAGCTTTGCTCTGCTTTGCTAAGCTATTCTCTGCTCTGTTGAACCATGAAGAAGAAGAATCGATCAAGAATGTCTCATACAATTCTCTACTAACCCAAAGTCAGTTCCATATGATTAGAGTGTGTCATACCACTCTTACTGACCCGAAGTCAGTTTCATTGATCCCAGTTCAATATCACAAAAGAGTGTCTCAAACCACTCATACTAATCCTAGGTCAGTTTCATTGATCCCAGATCAATGGAGGTCATCCTAGCATAGCGTGTACAGTAGATACAACAATGCGTCCATCGATAGTACTACTATTGTCCCTAACCACATTTCTGATCATTGGCCAGATGAGAGGTACTTCCCATGAGTCCCAGATTGCATGGGTAGGATGCCTCGATAGGAGAACCATTCATCTTGTCCCTAAGTCGCCTCGGGGTACCATAGAAGAAGGTTGAGCCATTCACCCTGTACACAGTGCACCATTAGGGGAGGGTGAGTCGCTCTATGGTTGTGTGTTGCTCCAGTAAGTACCCCAAGCCCCCCAAAGCCCCCGAAGATCCTAGAGCTCAATGCAGGAAACATGCAGGACCCTTATAAGAAGGTCTCTTAATGACTCCAAGTCGTTCGAGAAAGTCACAAATTTGACCTTTCCCCAGGGCTTAGACATAATTTTTGTGACCTGTACATCAACCTCAATGTGATGGAGCCTCCTCGCTCATCGACGTACCATATACCAGATAAGGTAGTATATGATGTCTATATGTTGGAGCAATTATAGAATATAGGATTCCTCAACAATTGAATCCCCCCTGGTTGACACAAAATATCACGGTGGTATCCATCATGTGTACAAACATCTCACTGAAGAGATCCTGCAGCCAGGAAGCTTCACACAAGGTCATACTCGTAGCTATGTATTCAGTCCCAGTGGTGCTCAAAGCAGTTGTCTTCTACTTCCTTCTCATTCAGGATATTGAGCAGAACCCAAAGAGAATCAACACTCAGAAGTGCTCTTGAGATCCTCCAAACTACTTGCCTAGTCAGCATTCAAACAATCATGCAGCTTCATATTTCCGGCAGTATATCTCAATCCATGAGAGATTCTGCCCCAAAGACATCTTAGAATATTATTGGCACCAATCCAGTGAGGCTCAACCATATATGAGCTCATCATAATAACTGCAAATCATATGTTCGGACAAAATTTCAGCAAGAACATCAATGTGAATGAGGTTATGAAACTCAGAGGTATTTCCCAAATCTGGTCCAACATCACTACCATATAAATTCTAAAATTTAATATCCTTGAGGTAGTCATGGGCTTGCATTTTATCATTCCACATCCAAAATCCAACTCCCTCTTACTTCTACAAATGAAAGGGTCTGCACCTATCAGAAATAGGTCGTCCTTAGAAGGTGCCAGTATGAGAGGTCTGTCATGCACAACCTTCGAGCAATGGCTTGGATCGGATTCACTCCTAGTGAATCTCTACTTCATAAAACAATTATCAATCCTCTCATACTAATCCCAAGGTGTTTTTCTTCAATCCATAGAGGGATTCCTTCCACCTACACACATGAGATTCCTGATCATGAATCTCAAACCCCTCGAGCTGTTCCAAACCTGTGGAACTACTACATGAGGGTAATGGTCCCCTTGTAAGATTTTCCTTCAGTACATCTCATACATGTACCTTCATTCTCTTCTTGAATTTAGGCTGTCACCATCTGACTCACATCGGGTAGGGCCCCATAATAGACCTTCGGTGCTATAGATGAGATGTGTCAATTGACATGGTCCCCAATGGACCATCCTACAACTTGATACAAATTTCCAACCTTGAACCCATGAGTAAAAGCATCTTTGAAAATTCTATTTTTAAACACATACCTTTCCATCGCTGAATGCCACCCTGAAACCTTTGACTTCCATTGCCGAAATGGACACCAAGTTCTTCTTGCGATTAGGTACATAAAATAGATTATGTAAATGAATCGAGTGAGCCTCATTCAATTGAGGGGTAACATTTCCTACACCCTTTCCAGAATAGGTGGCATCGACTCCAAGTATAATCCCACGATTGTTTCCATCTCTTACCAAATTCAAGAGAGCACCCTTCTATCCAATGAAGTGCCTTGAAGCACTATAATTAATAAGCCAAATTCCCACGGAGTCTGAAGGATAGAGCCAATACAAGATAACGCTTCTTTATCTTATCAAAAACAACATTTGGTTCTTCATACCTGGGTTCCTTGCTTTCCTTGAAGAGTCGGTTGTTTCCTTGATGACCTGCATTACCTATCATTCCTCTGTTCATTAAATATGTCCCTGGATTGATTGTTATCTTCATCAAGAGATGTGTCTCTTCCATTAGGACACTCCTTCACATAATGGCCAAACTTATTGTAAACAAGGCATCTGCCTCTCCTTTTACCTTGAGATCCGAACTTCACATTGAAGTGATCTGTAGGTAGGCCATCAGAAGCTTCTACTGTGCCATTCTGATAATATACTCTGATTCGACTTCACCCTTGGTGAATTTTAAGAGGGATGAGAAATCCATTGGTCCTTTTGTCCTTTCCCAACTGTCTTCAGTGGTTTCTCTTTCACTCTTCTGCAGGCTTTGTCTTCACCTCAGCTCTGATACCATGTTAAGTTTAGGTATGTTCTATGCTTAGAGCAATTTATTTCAATTTTCACAGTTAGTTCAATATCTTTTCCAGATTAGCAATCACATCAACATTAAAGTAAATTGCAGATAGAACATAAACATAAATCGCAGAAGACAAGAGGACATATGATGTGGAACTAGCCAGGGACAAACCCCAATGTGGGGAAAGCCTTGATCAATTCTTCTTATATGTTCTTCAATAGTTCAGCAGAGAGAGAGAGAGAGATAGTACATTTACAATAGAAGTCAACACTTTGACTTATCTAGATAAGAGCATATATCATCTCTAAGAAGATGATGCATGAGATTAGTTGAAGACATGTTCCTTTAACTGATTCTCCAAGGTGACTTCTTCACCTATCATCGTGTTGCATCTCGTCATCATGTTTCACCCATCATCGCACTGCTGGACCTCATGACTATTGCACCTTACACTGCACTGTTGTCACATGTGCCATTGTTGAACCATGTTTTCATACAGCATGTCTCATGTGCTTGCATCACCATGCTTGTCACAGCTATCCATGTTGTCCATGCTTTCCATGTTGCACCATGCTTTCCATGTTGGTCATGCTTTCCATGCTGCCACACTACCCATGCTTGCCATGCTACACCATGCTTGTTGTTTCCCATGCTTGTTGTTGTCATGTCACAACTATTGTCCCACTTTACTGCCATGTCATATTTGATGTCCCACTTTGAAGTTGCTACACAATGTCACTATTGTCTTATGTCATAGGGTTGTCCCATCATATTTGTCGTCCCAACATAGTTGTTGTCCATAATGACATTGTTGTCCCATCATTGTGCTGTCCCAACATTCTAGGAAACACCATGTAGCCTAGCTGTCCCATATATATATCCATTAGTCCTCAAACAACCCTCAATTCTGTTGCATGCTACTGTTTATTTATGCCTAGGGTTATGTGCATGTAGTAGTCTTGTTAGGGCACACCAACTAGCCTAATGTATAGGGAATATACCCATGTTTTCCTTGTTGTCCTTAGAGGTGACTGCGGCTTAGTTCGAAGGTATGTTCTAGGTCTCTTGGCCATCCAAACTTCATCTCCCAATTTCCATTAGCAGTCCCTCACTGCGGCCCTATAAATGTGTCACTAAAACTTCCCACAAATAAGTCATATGACTGTGGCTGCCCTTCCAACAGTCCTTTATTGCTGCAGCATGATAACAAGGGAACTCGACCCCTTCTCCAACACTTCGGACCCCTCCAAACAGCGGTTAAGGCTCCTTCTCAATACGATGTCCACACAGGCCTTCTACACTATCTAGGGCAGCCTCCTAATGTTGTAGCTAGGGCATGGTAATGTCCTCCTTGACTGTGTTTTGATAGGGACCAACGTATAGGGTTGTAGGCTTCCTTCTAGATAGCATTAGGGCTTCTCTTTCATGATTGTGTCCTCTAGATTAGGGAAATGTATTCCTTCTTCTTGACTATGGCTAAGGCAACCTCTTTTCTTCCAGTGTCTAGGGCTTCCACTCCTAGATTTCTCTTCCACTAAAACCCAAGATAAGTGGAGAGAAAGTGTGTGTGATAAATCACTCTCAAGTCATCTCCTAATGTGGGGTTTGTTTGGTTGTTGGCCGACCTTGACAAATTGGATTATAACATAAATAAATTCATAACTCCATGAATATTTATCAGAATCGGATGATATTTAGATCAATCCTACAGCTCTCGATGAGAGGTATCCAAGAAAATATCAACTTCCATAAGTAAGATTACCCACATGGAGTTTGGCCCTAGTTTCCAATTTTAACAAAAGTACAAGCATCTTAGATGGCCAAGTGTCTAAGAAGGTCAACCATTTAAGGAGGTCAAGCAGATGAGAAGGCCGAGTTGAGAAGGCCAAGATTCGAGAGATCCTGAGGAGTGATAGAGAAGACTGAGGTGTGAAGAAAAACTTAGAGAAAATATGTATGAAGATATAAGAAGTTGTTATTGATTACAGAAGAAGAATATTTGAGTGTTGTGAGCAACTATAAGTGTGTGGATAAATATAGAGTAGAGGCAGAGACTGAGGATGATGAGTGCCTTGTGAGACATCAGGTTGAGTGATATTTGAAGCAACAATAGAAACATATTTAATATAATAGAGAACATGTGGATCTGAGTTTGAAAATGGATTAAAAAAGGGGTTTGCAAGGTTTAACAGGTTTGATGTTCTTGCACATCAAGGAGTTGGTGCTTCCTTCAAGTGGGTGCCTGAGAAACAACATAGGGGCGTTAATCCCTCCTACAAGTAATGGCTTGCAAATTAGGGAGTTGGTGCTATAAAAATAAATCAAGGAGTTGGTGCTTCCTATTGTTTGGTACCAACAAACAAAATAGGAGTTGGTGCTCTTACAAGTGGATTCTTACAAATCAGGGAGCGGTAGCTTCTTTATGTTTGGTGCCAAAGAACATAATGTAACAAAAAGTTGGGGATTTTATTTACATAAATAAATAAAATGAATATTGGTGGTTTTATCCCTTTATGGGTTTCCACGTACATTTGGTGTCCCTATGTGTTGCATATGTGTATGTTGTTTATGATGTTGATATGTGATTCATCAGTTATCTATATGGTTGATTTCTAAATGTATTGTAATATTTTATTTTAGTAATAAATGTTTAAATTGGTCATAATATTGATTCACACCCACCCCCCCCCCCCCCCCCCCCAAGTATTATTCTGGTTTCCCAACATTTATCACTACTAGCAATTTTTTTTTTTTTTTTTAATAGAAACTTAGTCTATGGAAGAGTCAATGGGAGAAAAGAAATTCCTAGAAGGGTGAATTAAGGAATGGGAACAACAATTGGAAGAACTACTACAGGTATATCAAGGAATGTTCCAGGAACTTAAAGGAATACCACCCAAGAGGGAATTAGAGCACAAGTTCCTATTGTTTCCATAATCCCCATTGCCAAACATTGGGCTATAGGAACAATTTATTTTAAAAGAAAGTGAAGTGAAGATGAAGTTATAGAAATTATTGGAGAAAGGTGTTATTAAACTAAGTACCTAACCATGCAGGTCACCCATCATAATTATCCCTAAAAATGATAGAACTTGGTGAATGTGCATTAATTACAGGGTGTTAAACAAAATTACGCTTAAGAAAAGGTACCCCTTGCCCAATATTGATGACCTATTGGACCAATTAAAATACATCACCAAGCTAGATTTAGAATCAAAGAATCACCAGGTTTGATTCAAAGAATACAACACTTGGAAGACCACCTTCAAAACTAAACAATGCTTGTATGAGTGGTTAGTCATGTCATTTGGTATATGCAATGTATGAACTACATTCATGAGATTTATGAATGATGTATTGTGCCCATATCTATATCCATTTGATATTTTTTATTTAGATGATACGTTGGTATATGGCGTTACATTGGGGAAGCACATATCATATTTGATGCAGGCACTAGAGACACTAAAGAAGCACCAATTACTAATAAATATCAAGAAGTGTGAGTTTACACAACAAGTATTTAGGCTATGTGATTGGTGGATGGGAGTATAAGATAGATCTTATGAAGATGGATACCATCATGAAGTGGTCAGCGCCTATGTTTTCAAAGGTTATAATTTGTGTTTGGGAAAAACAATATCTTAGAAAATCCATAACTCCATTTCAATAGTAATTGCAATACTCAACGCCATAACAATGACTGGCAAGAATTTCTGGTGGGGGAAGGGTCAGCAAAAGGCCTTTGAAGAGTTGAAGAATAAAATCAATCAAGCACTGGCTCTTGCATTACCAAACTTGTAGCATCCCTTAAAAGTGGATATTGATGCAAGTTACAAGAGTAATTTTATCAACAGGGCCCAGTTTGGATAATTGGGGTTTCAAACATTTTAATTCCAACTTGAGGCTTTAAATTATTTTTTTGGGGGGGTAAAATTTTGTTGCTTTAGCATTTCACCACATGATGTTATTCTAAAAAGAGATACATTTTCAATAGTCTAAGAAAAATGTCAATTAGAGTTCGGATGCATAATTTATACCTCATGAAAGTTGATCTATCGTGATTGACCACCATAACTCAAGAGGATGCCATGTTAGCCCCCCCATTACTCATGGAAAAGGGGTTATCCACATGGGGACTATGAAGAAAACTCTAGAAGGGTAGACTTGTAACTCATGTTGAGGGTTGAATATGTCAAATTTTACCCCTAGTTGTTTATCAAACTGTATTATAACCAAGCCACTAAGAGGAAAATTGATCTATTATATTTGCTTACATTTTTGTTCCATATTAGAGTAGATTAGATGAGAGTGGGGAGAGAGAGAGAGAGAGATCGTAGAAAATATGGGGTTTCTGTTTTATAGTAGCTCATAGGCCACATGTCGTATATAACTCCATAGAGATTGTCTTCTCCTTCTTATTTGCATCATTTCCATATATAAAAAAGAGAGAAAAGTAGTTTCAACTTCCATCTGGGTTTTCTCCCGAAAGAGTTTCATGTAGCAGATCTTGGTGTTCATTATGCTTTGTGAGTGACTATATTTATATGTTATCTATTTTTCACATATTACCTATTACATGCATAAGCTACAAACATAATAATCCAGAATCTGGAATCTAAAAGGAATTGACCCTTCATCTTATAGATTTCAGTTTTTTTTCATAGTTATGATGTGAAAAACTATCTAGTGAAATATCCACTGCATTTTACAAATAATATATTGCTAATATATCTAATAATACATGCATCGATCAACCCCTATAATCGAGTTTCCCACAAATCAAATTCCCAACAATATATGAAACTCTTGTTGTGTGATTCTTCCATTCCATTGCCCTTCTTTCAAAATTGGCATTGTATCAAAGCATGTAGATTTTGGAATATCTCATATAGTGGCCATGTGTAGAAGAATCATGCAACTAAATACACATGTTTTCATACCACATGCAAGTGTCCATGGAAAAGTTAAAAGGAAGCAACAAATCTACTATTGTTTTCTCTTTTGGTGTGTATGAATTCTAACACAAATCCTAAGACCATGTCTAGCACACATGCCTCTCCATTAGACACATGCTTTGTCATTTATTAACATCAATGAGGTCACACATTTGCATGAACAACAGCCCATCAGCTAGATTATGGTGACCAAATCTTGACTAGTGAAAGCATTGATATTATTCCAAATCAACAAGGATAACTTTTCAATAAAAAGTTGATTGGAATCAAGAAGCATGGGGAAACATTTTGAAGACGATATCCAAGAAATAATGATTACCCAATGATCAAAATGCATGCTAGTATATGATTTTTTACCATAATACTTATTTGACTCTTCCTATCTTCAATATTCAGAGGAAGAAAAATTCAAATAATCTAGAATGATTCAAATAATTAAAATTCAGTTGGGGTCATTATTGTTTATAGAATGTTTATGTATATTTAAAGCTATCATTTTTGGGAAATTTTTAAGAGGACTATAGCAATCATGCATGCTTTAAATAAGATAGAACATTCGGTACAACACTAATTGATTGTAATGCAAATTAACTAACGAAGTTTATCAAAGGATAAAATGAGAGTGCTTCATTGTTGATGTATCAAGTGTAGTTGAGTGAAATTTTATATGCATGTTAAAAAGTGTGGCATTACAACAAACCTGTAATAAATCTTTGGATATGAAGACCATATGTTATTTTCATTGCAAACGAATATCATAATAAAAGCATATTTTATTTTCTAACCTATAATAGACTGCCCTAAAATTGAATAAGGGAGTCTAAAGAGAAATTTTGTTCATGGATGGTGGTTACTTCCTTTTATTCTTATTTTCTCTAGCGTGACACATATTTGGCAAATAACACAGTCATGTGAAGTAAAATGCACATGCAAATCTTGATTATTAAAATCTTGTGATGAAGAAAACAATAAGCTCTTCATTTCTCAAATCTCGATTGATCATTTTCACAACGTTAAAATTAGAATCATATGTTTTCCACGGTATTTATTCAAATGCTTTATAGATATTAAAATGGAAGCATAAGTTTAAGTCATTTATTCAATTTTACAAAGGAAAATTTGCCTTAAACCATTTCTAGTGGAATGGTGTCTTCAAAACAAAAGATAATTGTAAAAATATTTGTTTAAAATTGGATGAGGTCATGTGAGTCATAAAAGTCAATAATTATAAAAATATCACTTTGGGGTGCATGATCGGTAATACTCAACACCCTAAGGTGACATAAAATCAAGTAAGCATGATATATGTGAAATAAAGTGTAAGTGAGTGTAACACATAAGCATATAAGCGTATGTGTGATACAAGTGAAAGGAAGTGTAAGAAAGAGTGACACATAAGCATATAAGAATGTGATCATGTCTAATGAAAAATTACAAATGGATATAGTAGGAAATAATTTACAAAATGCCTATCATGAAATCAAGGAATTACAAGATTGTAAAAAATGAATTGCATAATTTGCTTATTGACATTCAAGATTGAACAAATATTAGGGATCAATTGATTGATGCACTTAAAATAAAATCAAGAGAAATGAAGAATCAAATTGATGACATGCTTGATGTGACATTTGCAACTAATAACCTCATACAAAAGATTAATGCAACTTGTAATGCAAAGGATCTAATACACAAAGCTAATGTAAGTTTTGATATACATGAACTCATCCAAGAGGATGATGTAAGTTGTGATGCAAAGGAATGTATCCAACAAATTGATTCAACATGTGATACAATGGATCCTACCAAACAATTTGATGCAACATGTGACATAGATGAGCTCATGCAACATGTGACATAGATGAGCTCATTTGAGGGGGCAACCTCTTTTTACATTACATAAATTAAAAATTATTGGATAATACATATGACAATACCTCCTTGGTATATATAGGAGTCTAAAGGGTCACAATATTAATGTAAGGGCACAACAGTAAAAATAGTGGGCTTCTACGGGGTGAAATAATAACAATATGGTAGCTACATGGGGCACAACAATAACAATATAGGGGATAGACTAGAATTATAGGGACCTAACATGCCCCTATCCTTCATAAAATTGTTGTCCTCAACACTTGAGTAGTTTTGGATGCTTTTGTATAAAATGCTCACCTACCCATGTGGAATATTTAGTGGTTTATTTCTTCCACTTAATGAGATACTCTATAATTGATCAATTTTGTAGCTGGACGGTTCTTGTTTTAGTGACTTCTTCAGGCTCCAATATGATTTTTCATTCCTCATCAAGTTATGGAAATATTTTTTAAACTGGGAGCTTGTCACCAATAACCTTCTTTAAGCATGAAACATGGAAAACTAGGTGTACTCGGGGAGATGCAGGGATTTCCAATTTGTATGTCATAGTACTAATCTTTTGCAACACCTTGTATGGACCATACTACTTGGGTGATAACTTATTATCCTTCTTAGCTTTCTTGAGGGACATTTGTTTGTATGGTTGTAGCCGTAAAAATACCCCATCACCTGCATCAAAAAAAATTCTTACACTATGATGTTGATCTGCCTTTTTCTTCATTTGATTTTGCACCAAAGTGAGGTTATCCTTTAAAAGTCGGAGAACTTGTTGTTTATGCTCGATGTGATATTGGATGGTGGATGATATCCATAAAGTGCCATAACTGGAGTGATTTTTGTTGCAGTACGGAAGGAAGTGTTATACCACCATTCTACTAGAGGTAACCACTTGACCCATTGTGTTTCTTTATCAAATACAAAGCAAATAATATTTCCTTACAAGCATTTTTTCACTATCTTAATTTGTCTATCATATTTAGGATGATAAGATGAGTTATGAGTTAATTGAGTACTAAGACAAAAAAATAATTTTGTCCAAAATTTTCCAATGAAAATGGGATCTTTGTCACTTACAATAATCTTTGGTTTTCCATGTAGCTTTTGAATTTTTCCATAAATGCAGTAGCAACTGCACTGGATTTGAAAGGATGAGATATTACACCAAAGTGTTCATACTTGGTAATTCTATCAAATACCACCAAGATGATGCTCTTTCTTTTGGACTTGGGTAAGCGTATGAAAAAATACATTGAGACCTCCTCCCAATGCTGACTTGGAATGGCTAAAGATTGTAACAAACCTGGAGTCTTAGTTGTCTCAACTTTATTTTGTTGGAAGACCAAACATTCTTCCAAATACTTTTGAATATCATATTTAAGGCCATCCCAAAAAAATTCCTTCTCGGCCCTCGTGTAAGTTTTTAAAAATCTTGAGTGCGCTCCTAATGGAAAGGTGTGCAATTCCAAAAGAATATTTTGTTTGAGTTGGGAATTCTTACATAGATATAAGTGATATTTGTACCATAATAAAACATTTTCTCGATAAATGATTCAAATGTACTGGGATTTTTCTGCAAATTTTGAATGTTTGTCCACACCTCTTCATCATTCTTCCATTCATCCCTTCCTTCAATTATCCAATCAAGTTGGATAATAGAAATGGCACATAGCAATGCTTCCACATCCCCATCCATTCTTGATAGTGCATATGTGACAACATTTTTCTTCACCTTTTTTAGATGATTTCAAATTCATAACCCAATATATTTGTGACTCATTTTTACTTCTCTGCGGAAGATAATATTTGTTCCAAAAAGTATTTAAGACTATCATGATCTGCTTTTACCTTGAAGTGTCTTTCCATTAGGTAAGACCACCATTGCTTCAGGGCATGTAGTATTGCCAACATTACCTTCTCACAAATAGGTTTGTGCAGATACCTTCCCTTGATTATATGACATTCAAAAGCAAGAGGTTTTCCTTCTTGCATTAAAAAAACACTAATTCCATTTCCTGAGGCATCACGTTCCACAATAAAGATTTTTGTGAAGTCTGTTCTAGCTAATACTAGAGCTTGGTACATTGTCTCTTTAAGATTTCCAAAGGCCTTAGTTTCTTTTGGAGTCCAAAAAAAAACATCTTTGTTTAGTAATATTGTTAAAGGTGCTACTATTCTCCCATAATTCTTAACAAACTCATGATAATACTTGACAACCTGAGAAATCCTCGAATATGCTTTAAGGTTGTGGGGATTTTCCATTCCTTGATGGATTTAATTTTGTTAGGTTCTACCTTAACACCCTCATGAGATACAATATGACCAAAATATTCCACCTCCCGTGCTCCAAAGAAAAATTTGGAGGTTTTTTCATACAATTGTTTCTCCTCCAATAGTTTGAGTTCCCAATCAACATGTTGAACGTGATCCTTCCAAGACTTTTTGTAGATTAGTATATCACCAAGAAAAATAAGACAAATTGTCTAAGGAAGGGTTTGAAAATGGAATTCATCAAACCTTGAAATGTGAATGTGCATTAGTAAGGCCAAAAGGCATGACCAAAAATTCACAATGACCTTCATGAGTTTTGAATGTTGTTTTTGGAATGTCTTCAATGTTCATTCTAATTTGATGATATCCTAAACAAAGATCCAGCTTGGTGAAATAAATTTCCCCATGTAATTCATCCAACAATTCATCAATGACAAGAATGAGAAATTTATATTTAATAGTGAGCATCTTGAGCTCCCTATAATTTTGACACGTACACCATGGTCTATCCTTATTGTGTACCAATATTACTGGAGCAAAGAAAGAACTTTGGCTAGGTTGAATTATATCGCCCTCTAACATTTCTGCAACAATACATTTAATTTCATACTTTTGGGCATAGGGATATCTGTAAGGCCTGATGTTTGGAGGAACATTTCCTAGAATCAAGTGAATAGCATTATGATGATCACAACTAGGTGGGAGGCATTTGGGAGTCTCAAATACCTTGGAATGATTTTCCAAGGCTCTTTGGAGATCTAGAGAAATGGATGATTTCAATGTTTCAACATCTAGTGAGCATAATTGTGCAATTACGCCTCATTGTTATTTCTTAAAAACATTTTTTGTGACATTAGAGTTGATTAACATCCATGGTTTCCTTGCGATACCCATTAATTCAATTTCATTTCCTACCCAGAAAAATTTCAAGAAAATTTCTTGAAAATTAAAAGCTATCGTCCCCAAATATTGTAACCATTGGAATTCTAATACAATATCAGCACCACCCATTGGAATGGAAAGCATTGGATTATTTAATACATATTCACCTATGGTCAGCTCTATATTATGGAAATTTCCTAAGATATTTATAGTTACTCCATTGCAGCCGTCACTTGACACTCTAGCATTAGATATAGAAAGCAATTCTTTGGCTATCTTACAGTGAAAAAATTATGGGTACTACCTAAATCAATCAACACTATTACCTTTTTCTTCTTTATATATCATTCTATATTGAGAGTTTGAGGAGTGGTAATTCCTTCCAATTTACTACAAGATATGGTCAAATTCATTTCTTATTTCTCTGGGGTTGGTTCTGAGTGTATATCCTCTTCCTTTGATGTTTCTTGTTCTTTTTCTTCCTCCTCTTCGCAATCTATGTAAAATAATTTCTTCTTAGCACACTTATGACCTTTAGTGTATTTGGTACCACAGTTGTATAAAATCCCTTTTGCTATTTTTTCCTCCAGTTGTTGTGGTGTCGACCTTGTAGTTTGTGGAAGGCTAGGAGCAGCGAAACTTCCATCTTTATAGTTTTGAGTGGTAGACTTCCTTGTTGCCTTAAATTTGCTTTCAACTTTTCTTTCCACCTTGAATGCCTTCTCCAATGAATTAGGTTCCCAAATGTGAACCTCATGTTGGATGTTATCCTTTAAAGTACCTATGAAGGCATCAATCATATTCTCCTCTAGAATATCAATTACCTTGATATTCAATCTTTGGAAGTACTTAATGTGCTCCACCATTGAACCCTTTTGTTTGAGATTTATAAATTGCCTAAAGAAGCTAGATGCCTTTGTATCCTCATAATGTGTTATTAATTCCTATGTAAATATTGACCAAGTGATAAGTGGTTTGCAAGAACAATTCTATCGATACCACACAAAATGATTGGGTTCTAAATATAAAGATGCAATGTGTACCTTTTGTGTGTGTTCCACATCATGTAGATCAAAAAATTTCTCCATCTGTAGTATCCATGTTATTGGATCCTTTCCATCAAACTTCCTCATAACTATCTTTGGAATTTGGTTGGTCTTTAACTATTATGTAACCAAATGACAAAACAAAAGAAAATATAGATCAATGACTTGAAATTGATCCTATCTAAGGAGACGGAAACCTCGTTTACATCACATAAATGAACAATTATTGAATGATTCAAATGAAAAGACCTCCTTGGTATATATAGGAATCTAAAGGGTCACAATATAATCAAAGCCTACATAACAATAATAATGTAAGGGAACAACAACAACAATAGTGGGCTTCTACGGGGCACAACAATAACAATAAGGGGGCTACATGGGCACAACAACAACAATAAAGGGGCTACAGTAGTATTATAGGGACCTAACATGCCCCTCTCCTTAAAAAAATGTTGTCCTCAATGCTTGAGTACTTCTGGATGCTTTTGTATAAAATTATCATCCTCCCATGTGGAATCTTCAGCGGGTAAGTTTTTCCACTTAATGAGATATTTTGAAATTGATTGATCTTGCAGTTGTTGGGTTCTTATTTTCGAGAATTCTTCACGCTCCAATATGATTTCCCTCTCCTCATTAAGTTTTCGCAATATTGTTTGAACTAGGAGCTTTTCATCGATAACCTTCTTTAAGCATGAAACATGGAAAACTGGGTGTACTCGACAAGATGGATGAAACTCCAATTTTATGCCATAGTACAAATCTTTTTCAATACCTTGTAAGGTCCATACTAATTGGGTGATAATTTACTCTCCTTCTTAGCTTGATTGAGGGACATTTGTTTGTATGGTTGTAGTTGTAAAAATACCCAGTCGCCTACGTCAAAAATTATTTCACTCCGATGCTGATTTTCATGTTGATTCATTTGATTATATGCCTGAGTGAGTTTATCCTTTAAGAGTTGGAGAACTTGTTGTTGATGCTCGATGTGATATTCCACTTCTTGAACCTTAGAATTTTCTCTTAGAGATGATGTGATAGACAATGGATGATATCCATAAATTGTTATAAATTATATTATTTCTATTGTAGTATGGAAGGAAGTGTTATACCATCATTCAGCCAGAGGTAACCACTTGACCCATTGTGTTTTTTTATCATATACAAAGCAACTAAAATATTCTTCTAAACATGTGTTCACTATCTTAGTTTTCTCGTCAGATTGAGGATAATAAGATGATCTATGAGCCAATTAAGTACCCAAATAAGAAAATGATTTCCTCCAAAAATTTATAGTGAAAATGGGATATTTGTCACTTACAATAATGTTTGGGTTTCCATGTAACTTTTGAATTGTCTCCATAAATGTAGTATAAACTCTACTAGATTTATAAGGATGATATAATGCACAAAAGTGTGCATACATGGTAAGTCTAACAGCTACCACCATGATGAAACTCTTTCCTTCAGACTTGGTTAAACCTATGATAAAATCCATTAAGACCTCCTCCCAACGCTAACTTGGAATGGATAAATTTTGTAACAAACCTCGGGCCTTAATTGTCTCAACTTTATTTTGTTGGCAAACCAAACATTTTTCCACAAACCTCTGAATATCATATTTATGGCCATCACTACTAAATTCCTTCTTGACCTTGGTGTAAGTTTTTAAAAATCTTGAGTGCCCTCTTAAAGGAGAGGTGTGTAATTCCAAAAGAATCTTTTGCTTGAGTTGGGAATTCTTACATAGATATAAGTGATCCTTGTACCATAATGAGTCATTTTTCTTGATGAATGTATCATACGTACTAGGATATTGCTACAACTTTTTGATGAGTGTCCACACCTCTTCGTTAGCCTTCCATTCCTCCCTTGTTTCAATTATCCAATCAGGTTGGATAATAGAAATGGCATAGAGAACTGCTTCCACATCTTGATCCCTTCTTGAGAGTGCATCTGCAACAAAATTTTTCTTCCATTTTTTGTAGGTTATTTGAAAGTCATAACCCAACATCTTAGTCACCCATTTTTGCATATCTTATCAATATAATCTTTGTTCCAAGAGTATTTAATACTATCATGATATGTTTTTACCTTGAAGTTTCTTCCCATTCAGTAAGGGCGACATTGTTTTAGGGCATGTAGTATTGCCAGCATTTCCTTCTCATAAATAGGTTTGTGCAAATACTTTCCCTTGATTGGACAAATTTCAAAAACAATGGGTCTTCCTTCTTTCATAAAAAAAGCACCAATTTTATTTCCTAAGGCATCACATTTGACCATAAAAGTTATTGCGAAGTCTGGTGTTATTTTCTCATAGATAATGTTATGGTGGTTTTCCCTAGGTCACCTGTTTGAGGCTGAATTTTGGAGCATGCAAAAGCCCTAACTTCTTCAGACATTATCTCAGAAAATATAGTGAACTAAGATCTGAAAATTTTACATGAATTTCACCAAGATTTTGGCTCCATGTGGAAACACTTTAGCTTTTGAATCCTCGTAGAAAAAAATTATAGAAAAAAATTCCAAGATGACATGTTTGGTGTAGTGAAACCTTAGAATCCAAAGCTTTGATACCAAATGTTATGCAACCAGATCACAAAACAGAAGAAAATGTAAATCAACAACTTGAAAATTAGCCTCTTTGAGGGGAAACATCATTTACATAAAATAAATGAAAAACTCTTGGATGATTTAAATGACAATACCTCCTTGGAATATATATAGGAGGCTAAAGGGTCACAATATAGTTAGAGCCTACATAAAAATAATAATGTAAACAATAACAATAGTGAGCTTCTATGAGGCATAACATAGCAATATGGGGGTTTCATGGGAACAAAGATAATAATAAATGGGTTACACTAATGTTGACGATGTTGGACCCACCTACATGTCAGGGGATCTCCCTAGTAAGAAGTCCCAAATAGACCTCAGACTGTTTGGTGTAGGAGTTCCAGCAGTGGATAGTATGGTATCGCCTTGACTGCGGTTGCATGCAGAGGCAAGTAATATTCCCTTGTTGGTAGCAAGGGTGTGACATGTGCAACAAGCCAAGGAAGGTGCATGAATGGTTCTAACACAAAGAGAGGGGTGAGTGCGCCCCTAGGAAACCTGTGAAAGCACACAGCTTGGAAGGGAACACACGAGCAAAGATGCATCACAAACTGGAAATCAAGTAAGCTAACAATCCAAAGTGATGGTTAAACCAACAATACATCTCAGTAAGATTCATACATACTTATACAGAAAGATTCCACACATGCATGTGTAAGCAAACAAATACATATATCATTAGAGATAGCTGAAATACAATAACAACATATGCATCAAATGTGTTGGCTTTGTTATATTAAAAGTGAAAGTTCCAATCATACAGTACAACCATGACCAACCACTAGTCCCAGTAGCAGAACGTTAGAGTCACTTTCGTCTGCTCCTCCAAAGAGATGTACTAGCTCTGCACTGTGGAGAAGCCAAGGCTTGTTACAATACTCTCCAAGTTTTCTCTAAGATACTCCTATCAGAAGCTTGGCTGACCAAAAGCCTATACAATGAGTTATGAGGTACTATAAATAGAAAAGGGTGGGGTGACCCTTGACATTCCCCTTTGTGACTATTCACCTACCCTCATGACTCTTCAACTACTCTATGACTGTTACATTAAACTATCAACACTTGAATTTCCACTTGAAAAAATGTTACATACAACCTAAACATGTACCCATGTGAGACAAAATGGCTTGAGCAAGCCATGCAAGACATCACTAACACTCGGATAGTTGTGGTAAGAACAACTCTTCGACATCCTTGCGATGATCAACAGTGGAAAACTGATGCCAAGCTTGGTCATTCGTGATGGTGTCTGTGAGCTCAATGGTGATATCCTGTTGAAAGCAAACTCTTGCCTTCGTTGCATCCGAGTACACTAATATGACTCCTCTATCCTACTCATCTGATAACATGCACATCATCGTCTTAAGTGTAGTTGGACCAGCAACATATTGATGCATAGTGTCTGTGTTGATCTCCAAGTGTGTGTCGATGACCATGCACATCAACTTGTCTAAATACATGTTCAACTCCAGTCAGACTTGCTCCTTGTCTTCGCCTCGGTGAGTGTGCCAAATGGGTGGGACGGCATGCATGCACACAATGATATCCATGCTCCTGAAAACCCTTGCATGTGACAACAACATTGCTCACCATGTTTGCTCCACGCTAGCTACTAGATGGATCCATAACCTGTATGGGTGTATTTTCATTAGTTTGTGCCTGTTGTGCCTCCCGCTGTGCCTATTCCCACTGCAACTCCTTCTATTGTTTGTGCAACTCCTATTCTGCCTTCGCGCGATACTCTTATCACGTCATCACCTCATAGCCTCAATCTCTAAAGCTACTCTCATCACAAGTGGATCTACTTGAGCTTTCAACTTTGTTCTGCCTCTGCGATGTCAACAACCTTCCTCTTGCATTTGTCGCATGCAGGTGTGCTACCTTATGTTGCCACTAATGGTGTTGCTCAATGTGACACCACTGCCATTTCATCTTGATATCCTTGTCCATGAACAACTTGATGTCTTCATTTATAGGCAAGTTCATAGACACTTGATCGACTGCATCCCCAGTTGTGCTGTGAACGGTGTGTTCGCCTCTTCTCTCCTGGAATCCATTGTACTTGTGCTTATGAGAGATAGAAGAACACCTATGATACCTAGAGACATATAAACACTCATGAAAATAAATCTATCAGTTGAAAACCAAAAAAACTAGAGGATTGGCATGCAACATACCTGTGTGACTGTCTGTGAAGATTGTGCAATTTTCACCGGAAGGCTAGGAGACTGACTGCCAAAACTGCGCAAGGCACTGTTCGAGCTGTTGGGAGGTTGATTGAATGTTGGAACTGTGCAATGCACAATCCATCCTAGCCTGCTAGAACTATGCAATGCACATTCCAACCTGACCTTCTAGAACTGTGTAATGCACAGTCCAGCTTGGCCTGCTGAGGACTAAAACTGAGCAATGCACAATTTCAGTGCACAGTAACATGCAAACCAACAAATTGCATTTCACAGATTCTAGGGTCGACAAGGCACTGCCTCCTAGAATTGTGCAATACAATCCTAGAGGTCAGTGTTGGGAAAGACTTGCACAATTTCTGGAGGGAAGGGAGAGCCTTCTCTTCCAGAAATGCGCAATGATAGTTGGGAAAAGCAAGGTCCAGGCTAAGGTAGCCTAGACCCGCCGATGGACGAATAAAAACATGAGAATTGTGAATGCATGGTGATACTAAGTGTAAACAAGAGTAAATGATCATGCATGCAAACAGTAAGTGCAGGATTCAGAAAATGGAAAAGCATGCATGTGTGTGAATCGAGTCGCTGCAATGGCGATTGTTGATGCAAAAAACATTGTCATGCATGTGACAATAGTGAGATGTGAATGAAAACTGAAACGATGCTTCTACAAGCTAACATACATCAAAATTATAGCAAGTTCTCATTAAAATCAAGCAGACAACACTTACACAAATCGAAACACAAAAAGCAACAAAAATGCAGCGCAAGACATGAGAAGTAGACTTACCCTGAAACAATTAAGCTGAAAGTGTCAAAGACTCCTGGATACAATGTGGGATGTCAGAGTTGTAAGATAGATGTGAGGAATGATCTCTACAGTGTTCAATTCATAAGTTTTGATAAGATCGAGGTTATGATGCGGATGCCACAAATCTAGGAAAAAGTGACAATTGGAGAGAGGTTTATAAAATGATCTTTGAATGTAACCTCCAGCTGCTAAAAATAGATCCCTAAATCTAGGGATTATCTTTGCATGCTTCCTTTTTCTATTTCAGGAAGAGCAGCCCATGCATGCAAATCAGTTCTACTCGGCTTTGGAGGGAACCGATCAGCCTAAAGGCACATGCAACAGCCTGTAAGTCTAGGAGAGGGATTTACGCAGTTTCTGAGTTGAGTTGGGTTGGTTATCCCTGAGGGATTGCATAATTTATGGGGTCAGTAGGTGACTACTTCCCAGAATTATGCAATTTATGGGCTGAGCTACAGTGCTGGCCTAGATTGCGCAATTTTCTCAAGGAAGCCTTTCTGACTACTCTGCACAATTTCTGAGCCCAGCAGGTTGTCCAGCAGATTTGTGAAATTTCTGGAGGGAAGGCTAGTTCCCCTCCATAATTGCACAATTTTCTAAGGGATATTCTCAGCCAATAATTAGCTTATGTTTGAAATGGCAACCTGTGAAGGGAGTGAAGAAAACTAACATGCACAAGCTAGCAAGCTGCTAAAAAACCAATGAAGACTATGTACTTTATAGTGCAAGACATGCTGCTAAGGATGATTGGTACGAAGGTTCCAAAACAAAGCTAAGGAAAGTTTTTGGAGGGTGTTTGTAGCCACTACAACCACTAGGTGACACACTGGTAGAACTCCAACTCTCTAAATGGACCTTGTTCGTGAAAAACAAGTCTAACACCTTTGGAAGTATTGTTCAGTTCTTTTTTCGTCTTGGTTTCCACACTTGCTTGATTGTAAGATGTAGCATCTACCAAGCTCTTATTCAGTTGACACACATTCCAAGCCAAGCCAACACAGTTGTTTCGATTGGGATAAGGGGTATATTGGTGCACAAGGTTTATGGTCGTCAGAGTTTTAGTTTCATCTCTAGTGTTGCTTCGCAGCCAACAAGCCTAAACAGTACCCAGCGGGGTCACACAGTAACATAAGCATAGCTTTGTTGTTGGAAATACTGAGAGGGGGCACTGAATCAATATTTATTTTCAACTGTTATTTTACCAGTTAAAACATTTATATTCATAACACAAGATGAACAACAAGAATAAATTATTTTATTAATATAATATTTGCAATAAAATAGATGCAATATATAAATGGTTCCAAACTATTGCCAAGCACCAAATTGGACTTTTGTGAGGCTCCAACCTCCAGAGCACCAACTTTGTTTTGTCAAGGCACCAACTTGGACTTAGGAGCACCAACTCCCAGGACACCAATCCTTCCAGTTCTGAGACACCAACCTCAAGGGCTCCAACCCTCTACTGTCAAGGCACCAACCTTGGATATAGGAGCACCAACTCCAAGGACACCAATCCTTCCAACTTCTGAGGCACCAACCCAAAGGGCTCCAACCCTCTGCTATCAAGGCATGTTTGATAGTAATTTTTTACTCCCAAAACTCTTCTTTACTGAATTTTGTCTGTTTACAGCTTCACTGTAGTCTCCATGCTACAGCATCAATGGCAACCAGTCTTCATATGAAGAAGTATTTACAATTCTTCATACTTTCCACATAGAGTCTACAAAAGTTATCTCATGATGATATCAAATAGCCATCATGATCTCTGATAATGTCTCCACACAACTTTAGTGAGTCTACTATTAGCTGCACTAAGCTTTGCACAAGAACCAACTCTCTGTTTCAAGCCTTTGTTCTCACTATCATGGTGAATTCTTCCAGCGTGACTACTACGCACTATTCTTGCTATTGCAATCTCTTAATTCCCAAAAAAACATTCACATATGCTTCAATGCCAGTGCTGGCTGCTGCTCCCTTCAAACGATGTTAGATAAAACTTTATTTATTATATCACATAATTGTTCTTCAGAATGCATTATGTACCTGATTAATTCATCACAAGTCTAAGTCTTTTACAGGGTAACACGATCAATAGAGTTTCTCTTCCTTCGACTGCCTCCTGTCCAGCTGGACCTTCGTCTTCCTTCTGTCCTGCTAGACCTTCAGCCTCTTTCTATCCTGCTGGATTATCGGCTTCCTTCTTTCTTCCAGTTCACCAACAACTGCTCATAAAGGAAAATCTCTATTTTCTTATACTGATACGCCTGACCTTTGGCTTCCCTTTCACTCACTTGAACTTCCGCTTCCTCTGTGCTCGCTCGACCTTTTAGCTTCCCTCCTTCGGTCGCTTTAGCTTCCTCAACACTCGTCCATCTACACTCACTTGATTCTTCGGCTTCTCGGTCCATGGCTTCCTCTGGCTATTTGAGTGTCCCAATACTCACAGGACATGTAAATTCAAAAGAGAGATCGAATTACAATAGAGTTACATAAAAAATATCAAAGAGGCCCTTTTAAATATTCATCCCTTTTTAATATTCATACAAAGGACTTCATTATTTACGGAGGATTTCATAGGAGAGGCTGTACCAACAGGGAGGTCCCACATGCTACGTCGCTATCTCAATCGCAATCAGCGGTCCATCAGTGACAACCCTTATGATTTGCGTGACTTCCCCGATACCCGAATGTGATATTACATAAAGGTATATTTTATGGAGCTCTCGGGTCTGTGTAGTATATTGCAATTGGTGTTTTGACATAGTTACAGTTCTTCACGACTTGAGATATGTGACGAATGCGATATAACAATAAACAGAAGTTAATATACCTGTCAGGTCTATATATATATATCGCAATCGCAGTTTATAGTGTACCATCCCTTTATAACTTGCGATGCATAACCTCCGATACGGCGGATGCGATATAGCATTAGGGCGTATTAAAATGGTGATGATGTAACCCACTTGGACACAGTTCCCAAGGTTTAACTTTATCGAGTTCATTCTCCATCGTAGATTTCATTTGTATTAAATCTGACGATCAACACTCAGTCTGATCAACACAATCCATCGAAAGCTTGATGTGTTGTAGATATCTTCTCTCCAGATCTAATGATCCTGACTTAACCCGATCAACCCAAAATCGTCTATTGATCCTTCGCCATTGATCAACCTGCACTAGATCCAATGGCCTACAGCGATTTCGGGTGGACTACTTGCACGATAGTTACTCACCTAAAAAGAGCAGTTTTTTTCTCTCCTCTAGTTGCTACATGTCAACCATTGAATGGAATCAAGTGACTACCCTTCAATACAGCTTACAGCTTTTTGTTCACTTGAAATACCACTTATGGTTTTGAGAAACCACCTCTTTGCTGATTACCTTTTGCACTCTTCCACCATGCGATGACCGTTGATCTATGAGATCCAAAGGATCCTATGCACTCTCCGTCTATTTCCTCCTTAACTTAATCTCGCTTGCTTTGATGGACTCTATGTTAAAACCATGGCTTTGTGCCACACGCCGTTTAACACACGACATTCATATATCGATTCATTCACTTAATATTGGATCGCCATCAATCCATTCATTGGGAATACAAAGAAATACCCAGTTAATTATTGAACGAGGATACACAGTGTAATGAGAGTCCACACCAGGCACAAGCCTTGCCCTCTCAGCTCAATTACCTAATCATCTCAGCTCCCTTGACTTTCTTCTCTTCTCTGGTCTAATATGGATCCTCTGTTAACTCCTCTGATACTTTGTAGTTCTTCTTTGGCATATATTATATGTGATACTCCCGATATGGCTCCTCCTCATCATCTCTACTTCTCCTTGGCTTCATATCATCATTTAGTATCCTAGAATATTGCCATATTGACATACTCCTGTTGCTTCATGGATCTGCTCTACTTGGCTTCATATCATTGTTTAGTGTCTAGAATATTGCCATATTGACATCAATGACAACCTAGATTAATAATCTCCTCCTTTGTTATTGATGGAAATATTCTTCTTCTCTCCCCCTTTGACATCAATGGCAAAGGAGTGCACAAGGAATCCCCCTGTTAAACTACTACTCCTCTTCATGAATAGTTGATCTTCATGGGTTTGTTACTCCCCCTTTTATAGTGCTCTTCGTTTTACTCAAGATAGAAGGATTGCTACAACTAGCACATTATCCCCTCTTCATCTCTCAAAACTACTTTATCGTGGCTTCAACAATGCTTCAATTTTATTAGATGATGCCAACTACCATTGCTTCATACTTCATTCCCATATGTATCTATTTGTTTGAAGGTTGCCTTTATTTGTGTCCATAATTTACCTATTCTCACATTGAATCCCTAAGTCGAGACATAAAATTCTACAATAACAGAAACATGGTTATTTGTCCCATTTCTCTAGTATTAGATGACATTCTCTATTGTTCCAATTTCTACTTAGTGATCAAGTGGAAAACATCTTCAACACCAATCCAAATAATAGTTAAGAGATCAAGTTCTTCAATGTAGTGCTCCTGAGAAATGATATTTATCAATGAATGATTGTTAACATAGCTCAAAAAGGATTCATAAGGACCATTTCACTAAAAGCTTCTGCAATAATGATCAAGAATCACAGGCTCCCCCTAACTGTATGCATCATTTCTTTTGGCAAAATCTTCCTATCAAATGCTCAAATTATCGAAGATTAGGTCAACAACATGTGTTGTTGGCTAGAGAGTTCAAGGGACTTTCGGACTGTATTTGCTTCCTTCTCCATATTTGTGTAACTTTCTTCTTTTTGCATGGTTCTAGCTTGTGTAAGAGCCCAAGTTAAGTTACAATCACGTGCCATATGACCAATGTTATGACACTTGAAGCATTCTACATTGTTCATGAATAAGAATTCATGATTTCTTCTTGCGAAAGTGTTCCTTGGAGATTGTTGGGGACCATAATATCTATTTTTATGATATGGTTTGGGACCATAACATCTATCTTTATGATATGCTTCACAATATTTTTCCATGTGACCAAATTTTGTACAAGAATAACAATAACCAAGGAATAAACTTTGGTACCTAGGAGATGGAGATTTCCTTGATGTACTTCTGAAGTCTTTCTTTATTGAGATCCTTTGATGATAACCATTGCTTCTAGCATCCTTGACATTATCTACATTTCTTCTTGGAGAAGGATTTCTTCCATTGTTGCCTTGATTTTTCTCCTTGCCTTTGTTGGAACTGGGGGCATCACTATTTATTTCTAGCTTCTTGACATACCTTTTGTTTGAAGCATTATCATTCTTGTTTGAGGATTCACCTACATACCCGAGACCTAATTTATCAAATGGATGTCTTTGATGGTTGGGCATGTCATCCAATGCTTGAGAGCTATTCAAGGTATTGTTCATCCCTTCAACCTTTTTCCTGAGGAAGACAATCTCTTCTTCCAATCTTTCACACTCATTATTCTTCTTAGCAAGTTGTTTCTCAGTTTCTTCCTTGATATGAGCAGCTTCATTTGCTTCTATTTTAAGGGAGATGATATCTAACTTCATTTTTAAGATTTCTTCATTTTCCTTTGCTAGAATGCTCTCTATTTTTTCCTTTATCCTTGTAGCTTTACATGTTTCAACCTTGAGAAGTTTGATGTTAGATTTTAATTTTAAAATTTCTTCATCCTTTGATTTTAGTTGACATATCATGGCATTTCTCTTATTTTCTACTTCATCAACCTATTCTTCTATGATTGTCAATGCTTCCATCATCTTCTCAACTCCTTGTGCTAACTTTCTTTCTTCTTGTAGTTGAGATTTGAGAGAGGAGACCTCTACCTTGTACTGACTAATCTCTTCTTCAAGTTTGTTCAATCTCTTGTGCCTTTGTTCAAGTTGACTTGATAAGGTATCTTCCCGTTTCTTTGCTTTATCCAATTGATTTGTCATGGATATGACTTCTTCATGCCGCTTTCTTTTGCTTTGATGAAATTCCTTCTTAACCTTGGCAAGATCTTCATCCCTTTCTTGTACTTGAAGCTTGACAAGGTCAACTTTCTTCCTTGTTTGATCTTGGTCACCAGTTAGTGCTTTCTTCTTAATTTCCTCGTTTTCCTTTTTCAAATTGATAATCTCTTCCATGGCAGCCATAGGTTGAGCGAGGAGATCTTCTACAAAATATTTTTCATTCTCTTCATCTTCTAGATCTTCTTTAGCCTTGATATCATCATTCTCAATTTCAGCTTCTATGATGGGTTCAGGATTTCCTTCTTGATTACCATCATCTTCGTGACTGATGGTCATGGTCAATTCTCCTTTTGAGTGAAGGTCATGAATTTTTTCCCATATACCCTTTGCTAACGAACATTTTCCTAAATTTTTCTTTATAGAATCAGGTAGCCCATTCAGGATTGCCTTCATTGCTTTTGCAATGTACTCCTTGGATTCTCCATCCATCATGCTATCAACAATCACTGATTTCCAGATTTCAATGCCTTTAGTCTTTAATAAATTCCTCATTCTTGCTTCCCATATATTAAAGTTTCCATTGAACCATGGAGCCTTCTCAAAATGATTGTCTTCTATTTCAGTGGTAGAGGGAGACACATATTTAGGAGGATTGGAGACTTTCTTCCTTGGCTTCACCATTTGTGTTCTAAAGATCAACCTTCAAGTTGTTAGGCTTTGAAAGAAGGTTTTGGCTCTGATACCAATTTTTGGAAATACTGAGAGCGGGGGGTGAATCAATATTTCTTTTTAACTATTATTTTACCAGTTAAAACATTTATATTCAGAACACAAGATGAACAAAAAGAATAAATGCTTTTATTAATATAATCTTTGCAATAAAATGGATACAATATATATATGGTTCCAAACTATTGTCAAGCACCAACTTGGACTTTTTTGAGGCTCCAACCTCCAGAGCACCAACTTTGTTTTGTCAAGGCACCAACCTTGGACTTAGGAGCACCAACTCCCAGGACACCAATTCTTCTAGTTCTGAGGCACCAAACTCAAGGGCTCCAACCCTCTGCTTTCAAGGCACCAACCTTGGATATAGGAGCACCAACTCCAAGGAAACCAATCCTTCCAACTTCTGAGGCACAAAACCCAAGGGCTCCAACCCTCTACTGTCAAGGCATGCCTGATAGTAATGTTCTACTCCCAAAACTCTTCTTTACTGAATTATGTCTCTTTATGGCTTCACAGTAGTCTCCATGCTACAACATCAATGGTAACTAGTCTTCATATGAAGAAGTATTTACAACTCTTCATACTGTCCACCCAGAGTCTACAAAAGTTATCTCATGATGATATCAAATAGCCATCATGATCTTTGATAATGTCTCCACACAACTTTAGTGAGTCTACTATTAGCTGCACTAAGCTTTGCACAAGAACCAACTCTCTGTTTCAAGCCTCTGTTCTCATTGTCATGGTGAATGCTTCCAGCGTGACTATTGTGCACTGTTCTTGCTATTGCAATCTCTTACTTCCCATAAATACATTCACATATGCTTCAATGCCAACGCTGGCTACTGCTCCCTTCAAACGATGTCAAATAAAACTTTATTTATTACATCACAAAATTGTTCTTCAGAATGCATTATGAACCTGATTAATTCATCACAGATCTAAGTCTTTCACAAGGTAACATGATCAACAGAGTTTCTCGTCCTTCGACTGCCTCCTATCCAGCTAGACCTTCGTCTTCCTTCTGTCCTACTGGACCTTTAGCCTCTTTTTCTATCCTTCTAGACCATCAGCTTCCTTATTTCTTCCAGTTCACCAACAACCACTCATAAAGGCAAATCTTCGTTTTCTTATACTGATACACTTGACCTTTGGCTTCCCTTTCACTCACTCGAACTTTCGCTTCCTCTGTGCTCATTCGACCTTTTGGCTTCCCTCCTCCGATCACTTTAGCTTCCCCAACGCTTGCCCATCTATGCTCACTTGATTCTTCGGCTTCCCAGTCCATGGCTTCCTCTCTCTATTCGAGTGTTCCAATACTCACAAGACACATAAATTTAGAAGAGAGGCCGAATTACAATAGAGTTACATAAAAAATATCAAAGAGGCCCTTTTTAATATTCACAATAGACTTCATTATTTACGGAGGATTTCATAGGAGAGGTTGTACAAACAAGGAGGTCCCACATGTCACGTCACTATCTCAATCGCAATCAACAGTCTGGCAGCAACAACCCTTATGATTTGCGTGACTTCACTGATACCTGGATACGATATTACATAAAGATATATTTTATGGAGCTATCGGGTCCGCGTTGTACATCACAATCAATGTTTTGACATAGTTATAGTTCTTTATGACTTGTGATATGTGACGGATGCGATATAACAATAAACATAAGTTAATATACCTGTTGGGTCCATATATATATATATATATATAATATATATATATATATATATATATATTATATATATATATTATATATAATATATATATATATATATATTATTATACATATATATATATATATATGTATATATATTATATATATATATATATATATGTATATATATATATATATGTATATATATATATATATATATATTATATATATATATATATATATGTATATATATATATATATATAGTATATATATATATATATTATATATATAATATATATATATATATATATATATATATATAATATATATATTATTTATATATATATAATATATCGCAATTGCAGTTTATAGAATACCATCCCTCTACAACTTCTAATGCATAACAGCGAACGCAATATAGCATTAGGGCATATTACAATGGTGATGACGTAACCCGCTCAGACACAATTCCTGAGGTTTAACTTTATTGGGTTCATTCTCCACTGTAGATTTCATCTATATTAAATCCGACGATCAACACTTGGTCTGATCAACACAATCCATCAGAAGCTTGTTGCGTCGTAGATCTCTTCTCTCCAGATCTAACGGTCATGACTTAACCCGATCAACCCAAAACTGTCTGTTGATCCTTCACTATCGATCAACCCGCACTAGATCCAATGACCTACAATGATTTCAGGTGGACTACTTGCACGAGAGTTACCTACCCAAAATGAGTTGTTGTTCTCTCTCCTCTAGTTGCTATGTGTCAACCATTGAATGGAATCAAGTGACTACCCTTCAATACAGCTTATAGATTTTTGTCTTACCGTAATACCACTTATGGTTTTGAGAAACCACCTCTTCGTTGATCATCTTTCACGCTCTTCCACCATGCGATGACCATTGATCTATGAGATCCAACAGATCCTGTGCACTCTCCATCTGTTTCCTCGTTAACTTAATCTCGCTTGTTTTTTATGGACTCTTTGTTAAAACCACGGTCTCTACAACACTCCGTTTAACACACGACATTCATATATCAATTCATTCACTTAATATTGGATCATCATTGACCCATTCAGTGGGAATACAAAGAAATACCTAGTTAATTGTTGAATGTGGATACAAAGAGTAACGAGAGTCCACACCAGGGATGATTCTAGCCCTCTCGGCTCAATTACCTAATCATCTCAGCTCCCTTGACTTTTCACTCTTCTCCGGTCTGATATGGCTCCTCTGTTAACTCCTCTGATACTCTATAGTTCTTCTTTGGCATATATTACATGCGATACTCCCGATATGGCTCCTCCTCATCATCTCTACTTCTCCTCGGCTTCATATCCTCATTTAGTATCCTAGAATATTTCCATATTGACATACTCATGTTGCTTCATGGATCTGATCTACTTGGCTTCACATCATTGTTACTGTCCAGAATATTGCCATATTGACATCAATGACAACCTAGATTAACAATCTCCTCCTTTGTTATTGATGGCAAAATTCTTCTTCTCTCCCTCTTTGACATTAATGGCAAAGGAGTGCACAAGGGCTCCCCCTTCGAATTGCTACTCTTCTTCATGAATAGTAGATCATCATGGGTCTGTTACTCCCCCTGTCATAGTGCTCTTCTTTTTACTCAAGATAGAAGGATTGCTGCAACTAGCACATTATCCCCTCTTCATGTCTCAGAACTACTTTATCATGGCTTTAACAATGCTTCAGTTTTGTTAGATTCTGCCAACTGCTCTTGCTACATACTTCATTCCCAGATGTATTTGTTTGTTTGAAGGTTGCCTTTATTTGTGTCCATAATTTACCTATTCTCACTTCAATCCCTAAGTCGAGACATAAAATTCTGTAATAACATAAACATGGTTATTTGCCCTATTTCTCTAGTATTAGATGACATTCTTTGTTGTTCCAATTTCTACTTAGTGATCAAGTGGAAAACATCTTCAACACCAGTCCAAAGAATAGTTAAGAGATCAAGTTCTTCAATGGAGTGCTCCTGAGAAATGATCTTTATCAATGAATGATTGTTAATATAGCTCAACAAGGATTTCATAAGGACCCTTTCACTAACAACTTCTACAATAATGATCAAGAATCACAGGCTCCCCCTATCTGTATGCATCATCTCTTTTGGCAGAATCTCCCTATCAAATGCTCAGATTGTCGAAGATCAGGTCAACAACATGTGTTGTTGGTTGGAGATTTCAAGGGACTTTCGGATTGTATTTGCTTCCTTCTCCATATTTGTGTAACTTTCTTCTTTTGCATGGTTCTAGCTTGTGTAAGAGCCCAAGTTAAGTTACAATCATGTGCCATATGACCAATGTTATGACACTTGAAGCATTCTACATTGTTCATGAATAAGAATTCATGATTTCTTCCTACAAAATTTTTCCTTGGAGATTGTTGGGGAGCATAATATCTGTTTTTATGATATGGTTGGGGACCATAACATCTATCTTTATGACATGCTTTAAAATCTTTTTCCATGTGACCAAAGTTTGTACAAGAATAACAATAACCAAGAAATAAACTTTGGCACCTAGGAGATGGATATTTCCTTGATGTACGTCTAAAGTCTTTCTTTCTTGAGATCCTTTGATGATAACCATTACTTCTAGCATCCTTGACATTGTCTACATTTCTTCTTGGAGTAGGATTTCTTCGATTGTTGCCTTGATTTTTCTCCTTGCCTTTGTTGGAACTGGGAGCATCACTATTTCTTTCTGGCTTCTTCATATCCTTTTGTTTGAAGCATTATCATTCTTGTTTGAGGATTCACCTGCATACCCGAGACCTGATTTATCAAATGGACATCTTTGATGGTTGTGCATGTCATTCAAGGCTTGAGAGCTATTCAAGTTTTTGTTCATCCCTTCAACCTTTTTCCTGAGGAAGACAATCTCTTCTTCCAATCTTTCACACTCATTATTCTTCTTAGCAAGTTGTTTCTCAGTTTCTTCCTTGATATGAGCAGCTTCATTTGCTTCTATTTTAAGGGAGGTGATATCTAACTTCATTTTGAATATTTCTTCATTTTCTTTTTCTACACTACTCTCCATTTCTTCCTTGATCCTTGTAGCTTTACATGTTTTGGCCTTGAGAAGTTTGATGTTATATTTTAATTTGAAAATTTCTTCATCCTTTGCTTTTAGTTGACATATCATGGTGTTTCTCTCATTTTATACTTCATCAACATGTTCTTCTATGATTTTCAATGCTTCCATTGTCTTCTCAACTCCTTGTGCTAATTTTCTTGCTTCTTGTAGTTGAGATTTGAGAGAGGAGACCTCTACCTTGTACTGACCAATCTCTTCTTCAAGTTTGTTCAAGCTCTTGTGCCTTTGTTCAAATTGATTTGACAAGGTATCTTCCTGTTTCTTTGCTTTATCCAATTGATTTGTCATGGATATGACTTCTTCATGCTGCTTTTCTTTTGCATTGATGAAATTTCTTCTTAAGCTTGGCAAGCTCTTCATCCCTTTCTTGTACTTGAAGCTTGACAAGGTCAACTTTCTTCCTTGTTTGGTCTTGGTCACCAGCTAGTGCTTTCTTCTTAAGTTCCTCATTTTCCTTTTTCAAATTGATAATATCTTCCATGGCAGCCATAAGTTGAGTGAGGATATCTTCTACAAAATCTTTTTCATTCTCTTCATCTTCTAGATCTTCTTTAGCCTTGATATCATCATTCTCAATTTCAGCTTTTGTGATGGGTTTTGGATTTCCTTCTTGATTTCCATCATCTTCTTGATTGATGTTCATGGTCAATGCTTCTTTTGAGTGAATGTATTTGTCTCATATACCCTTTGTTGACGAACATTTTCCTAAATTGTTCTTTATAGAATCAGGTAGCCCATTCTGGATTGCCTTCATTGCTTTTGCATTGTACTCCTTGGATTCTCCATCCATCATGATATCAACAATCATTGATTTCCATATTCCAGTGCCTTGAGTCTTTAAGAAATTCCTCATTCTTGCTTCCCATATATTAAATTTTCCATTGAACCATGGAGCCTTCTCAAATTGATTATATTCTATTTAAGTGGTAGAGGGAGACACATATTTAGGAGGATTGGAAATTTTCTTCCTTGGCTTCGCCATTTGTGTTCTAAATATCAACCTTCAAGTTGTTAGGCTTTGAAAGAAGGTACTGGCTCTGATACAAATTGTTGGAAATACTGGGGGGGTGAATCAATATTTCTTTTCAACTGTTATTTTACCAGTTAAAACAATTATATTCAAAACACAAGATGAACAACAAGAATAAATTATTTTATTAATATAATCTTTGCAATAAAATAGATTAAATATATATATGGTTCCAAACTGTTTCCAAGCACCAACTTGGACTTTTGTGAGGCTCCAACCTCCAGAGCACCAACTCTGTTTTGTCAAGGCACCAACCTTGGACTTAGGAGCACCAACTCCCAGGACACCAATCCTTCCAGTTTTGAGGCACCAACCTCAAGGGCTCCAACCCTCTGCTATCAAGGCATCAACCTTGGATATAGGAGCACCAACTCCAAGGACACCAATCCTTCCAACTTCTGAGGCACCAACCCCAAGGGCTCCAACCCTTTGTTGTCAAGGCATGTTTGATAGTAATGTTCTACTCCCAAAACTCTTCTTTACTGAATTATGTCTATTTACAGCTTCACTGTAGTCTCCATGCTACAACATCAATGGCAACCAGTCTTCATATGAAGAATTCTTTACAACTCTTCATACTATCCACACAGAGTCTGCAAAAGTTATCTTATGATGATATCAAATAGCCATCATGATCTATGATAATGTCACCACACAGGTTTAGTGAGTCTACTATTAGTTGCACTAAGCTCTGCATAAGAACAAACTCTTTGTTTCAAGCCTTTGTTCTCACTGTCATGGTGAATGCTTCGAGCGTGACTATTATGTACTATTCTTTCTATTGCAACCTCTTACTTCCCAGAAATATGATTCAATGCCAGTGCTAGCTACTGCTCCCTTCAAACGATGTCAGATAAAAATTTATTTATTATATCACATAATTGTTCTTCAGAATGCATTATGTACCTGATTAATTCATCACAGGTCTGAGTCTTTCACAGGGAAACACAATCAACAGAATTGCTCGTCCTTCGACTGCCTCCTTTCTGGCTAGACCTTCGTCTACCTTCTATCCTGTTGGACCTTCAGCCTCTTTCTATCCCAGTAGACCGTTGGCTTCCTTCTTTCTTCTAGTTCGCCAACAACCACTCATAAAGGCAATTCTCTATTTTATTATATTGATACACTTAACCTTTGGCTTCCCTTTCACTTGCTTGAACTTTTGCTTCCTCTGTGCTCGCTCAACCTTTTGGCTTCCCTCCTCCAGTCACTTTAGCTTCCTCAATGCTCATCCATCTACGCTCGCTTGATTCTTTGGCTTCTCGGTCCATGGAGTCCTCTGTCTATTCGAGTGCTCCAATACTCACAGAACACGTAAATTCAGAAGAGAGGCCGAATTACAATAGAGCTACATAAAAAATATCAAAGAGGCCCTTTTTAATATTCATACAATAGACTTCATTATTTAAGAGGATTTCATAGGAGAGGTTGTACCAACAGGGAGGTCCCACATGCCATGTCACTATCTCAATCGCAATTGGCGGTCCGGCAGTGACAACCCTTATGACTTGCGTGACTTCCCCAATACCTAGACGCGATATTACACAAAGCTATATATTATGGATATTACATAAAGTTAATATACCACTTATGGTTTTGAGAAACCACCTCTTCTCTGATTATCTTCCACACTCTTCCACCATGTGATGACTGTTGATCTATGAGGTCCAACGGATCCTGTGCACTCTTTGTCTGTTTCCTCCTTAACTTAATCATGCTTGATTTTGATGGACTCTGTGTTAAAACCACGAGTTCTGCCACACTCCTTTTAACACACGACATTCATATATCGGTTCATTCACTTAATATTAGATCGCCATTGATCCATTCAGTGGGAATACAAAGAAATACTCTGTTAATTGTTGAACGTGGATAAACAGAGTAACGAGAGTCCACACCAGGCATGAGTCTTTCCCTCTCAGCTCAATTACCTAATCATCTCATCTCCCTTGACTTTGTGTTGTTCTCTGGTCTAATATGGCTCCTCTGTTAACTCCTCTGATACTCTGCAGTTCTTCTTTGGTATATATTACATGTGATACTCCTGATATGGCTCTTCCTCATCATCTCTACTTCTCCTTGGCTTCATATTATCATTTAGTATCCTAGAATATTTCCATATTGACATACTCCTGTTGCTTCATGGATCTGCTCTACTTGGCTTCACATCATTGTTTACTTTCCAGAATATTTCCATATTGACATCAATGACAAAACTAGATTAACATCTGCTACCAGTGAGCCTGGTCAGTACCCCGACGAAGTTACTTGCATCACCTGTCTATGCAGGAAGCCTTTCTCTTATTTTGCCTTATTCATTTTCATTTTTCAAAAAAAATTCACATTTTCATTTTCATGACTGTGCATAGTACTTATTCATTTCAGAGGCGGAAGAGGGATCCCGACTTATTGAGAGAAGAAGTGGTTGTTCCTTTGGAGAAGTAGTTTATATATACCTCTGACGTGCTTGTTAAGGTTTTATTCCTCACCTTACTCTAGTTGACTGAGTTGACAAGGATTAACCCAAAAACAACTAACTAGAGTAGCTGACACTAGTTAGCGCACAAGCGTTGTGTTTTCACCAAGGTTCACTTTGAATCAATATATTTTCCATCAACGTATCATGGACTGAAGATAACAAGTTCTTCATATAAAGGCAAGATGACAGATAACCAAGTATTGACAACTACACAATTCCTCTTGTACTTTAGCCATCTTGATTCAAGAGTCGTACACAGTTCCATGTGAAATTAACCTACGAATGTAAACAAGCAAACAAACAATAAAACAAAGTAAAAGAAGAAGTGAATGTGTAATAAAAAAGTGAGTAAGAAAATAAGCAGACAAGCAAGAAATCAAACAAATTAATAAGAAAACATGTGCGCAAGCAAACAAACCAAAAGAAAACACTACTCCTACTCCTAAGCTAACGGTGCACGAGTCTGCTCACATAAAGTGATATTTCCAATGCAGCCACCAGCTCATTGGTCGACCCATGTTAGTGAAAGCATGGTCCATGAATAGCACAGTTGTGCAAACCAGCAAACAAGAAATATATAACAATGAAGACAAGCACACTCTGAGTTTGAAAGCATCCACAGAACATAAGTGAGTGCAAGTGCATGACATGCAATACGTGAACTTACCGTGGTGTTGTGCAACACTACGTGTAGTTGTTAAGCATACGCATACACTTGACTATGACATGCAAGCAAACGAAAGAAACAAAGACAACTTGCGTCATGCACATGTGCTTGCTATGTAAGATTCCTCCAATGCATGAGTGATAGGATCATGTATTTTGAGTGGAGGAAGCATAATATGTGTGTGAGATTGATCTCCAATGCATACAAATGAGTGATGAGGAGCCTCGGGTGTTTCAGCAATTTCTTGATCATAAGTGAAACCAACCTCAGGACAGCGAGGGCCTGACATAACCATCAACTCGGGCTAAAGTGCCTCAACAGTCTGTGGGGTTTTGACTTCTTCGACAAATAGATCATCATAGACCAGTGTCTTAGACAGATTAACGACAGTTGAATTAACATCATGATCAGATGAAGAAGTAGAGAGATCACGAAAACCAAGATCATAAAATTCAGGATGTTTGTCTGCATCCTCATGATTTGATTAACCACACAAAGGGGTATATGAGAAGAAAGAATGTTCACCCTCTGCGTTTTTGGAAAAATCAAGTGGATTTTCAATGAATGATTTGTCCTCTTCGTTGTCGAATCATGGACTGACATCCAGTGTGTTCTATAAATGACCAACAATTGATGCATCTGTAGACGAAGATACACATGCATAATCAGGGATGGAAGAATCACCAATGATGTCAGAGAAGAATGGAGGAGGCTTAGACATAAGGGAGTTATCCTTCACCAAGGGTTGATTCTCAAGCTCCCAGTCATACTCCTCATGAATGACAACACAGGTTGGTTTTACAACACTAACTTCGTCAATAACTTAATCCTCATTCACAACGGTGTAGAGTTTGGAATGGAAGAACACAAGACAGTGTCATCTGGAGATCATTAGAATACGACAAAAGATGGTTGAGTTACGAAATACATGTGATAACCCAAGGGATTCACAACCCAATCTACGTGACAATTGAGAGAAGTGATGTTGGGAGGATGTGGTAGTTGAACGATGTGTGTGCCTGTTCTCCCACATCACTCTACGGTGGTTGAGTTGTTTGATGAAGGGATGGCAGACAGTCACTTGTGACAGCAACCGTGGCCGTCTGTGATTGTGCAGCTCCATCACTGAAGTATTTTGAGAGGGGCTTGGGCTTGAACTTTCTTTAAGGATTAACAGATTTGGTAAGATAGTACTCAAATCTGAATTTCATCTAAATTTTCAGAGCTTGAAACTACAACACATAGAAGCAGTCCCAAAATATTATCTGAATTTCATGAGATACTAGAATTTCATCTGAATTTTCAGAGCTTGAAACTACAACACATAGAAGCGGTCCCAAAATTCCAAAGGCGATTCTTCCAGGTTCTTACGTTGTTGTAACAGTTTTTTGTCAAGAGGTTCTGGATCAAAACGATGGAAAGTAGATTCAATGAGATCACACAACTGCTCAAGTGAGTGCACATTGTCGGGAGGCAGAATCCAACACCACCATAGTGGGGATTCGTGAAGTGTGTATACAAGCAGCACGTTGGCCTCTTCTGCATAGAACTGGTTTACAAGAAATGCATAGAAGTCTTCTAAGTACTCAAGCCAGCTACTTTACTTTCATCATCATACATGACTTCGAACAAAAGATCGACAAACTCCCTAGTGATGTCAAGAGTTTTGGGATACAAAAAACATCGCGGAGGGATGAGTGTGATAGTATCCATGAAGGATGTGCAAAGATTTAAAATAGGATGTAAGGGCTCAACTTGTCATCTATCCCTCCTTCTAGCGGCAAAAATGTTGACAGTACTGGACCCACCAACATGTCAATGTATCTCCCTCGTAAGAAGTCCCAACTAGACCTCAGACCATTTGGTGTAGGAATCCCAGCAGTGGGTCATACGGTATCTCCTTGACTGCAGTTACGCACAGAGGCAATTAAGATGTCCTTGTTGGTAGCAAGGGTGTGACATGTGCATCAAGCCAATGAAGGTGCATGAATGGTTCTAACACACAAAGAGTGGAGTGAGTTCGCCCCTTGGAAACCTATGAAAGCACGCGGCTTGGAAGGGAACACACGAGCAAAGATCCATCACAAACTGTAAAGAAAGTAAGCTAACAATCCAAAGTGATAGTTAAACCAACAAAACATCTCAGTAAGATTCATACATACGTATACAGAAAGAGTCCATACATGCATGCATAAGCAAACAAATACATATATCATTAGAGTAACCAAGATCGTTGAAATACAATAACAACATATGCATGAAACGTGTTGGCTCTATTGTATTAAAAGTGAAAGTTCCAATCATAAAGTACAACCATGACGAACCACTAGTCCCAGTAGCGGAACATTACAGTCATTTCCCCTTGCTCCTCTAAATATATGTACTGGATCTTCACTTTGGAGAAGCCAAGGCTCTTTACAATACTCTCCAAGCTTTCTCTAAGATACTCCTATCGGAAGAATGAATGACCAAAAGCCTATACAATGAGTTATGAGGTACTATAAATAAAAAATGGTGGGGTGACCCTTAACATTCCCCTTTGAGACTATTCACCTACCCTCATGACTCTTCAACTACTTTATGACTGTTACATTCAACTATCGACACTTGAACTTCCACTTGACATGATGTTACATACAATCTGCACATGTACCCATGTGAGACAAAATTTCTTGAGCAAGACATCACTAACACTCGGATAGTTTTGGTAAGACAATCTCTTTGACATCCTTGCGATGATTTATGGGGGCGAACTGATGCCAAGCTTGGTCATCCGTGATGGTGTCTGTGCACTCAATGGTGACATTCCCTGCTGAAAGCAAACTCTTGCCTCCATTGCATCTGGGTACGCTGATATGGCTCCTCTATTCGACTCATCTGATAACATGTGGATCATCGTCTTGAGTGTAGCAGGACCAGCAACATATTGATGCATAGTGTTTGTGTTGATCTCCAAGTGTGTGAAGGTGACCATGCATGTCAACTTGTCGAAATGCATGTTCAGCTCCAGTCGGACTTGCTCCTTTTATTCACCTCGGTGAGTGTGCCAAATGGGTGGGATCGAATTCATGTGCACAGTGACATCCATGCTCCTGAATACCCTTGCATGTGATCGACAAAATTACTCACCATGTCTACTCCATGCCAGCTATTGGATGGATCCATAACTTGTATGGGCACAATTTCATCAGTCTGTCCATGTTGTGCCTCCTGTTGTGCTTGTTCCCATTGCAACTCCTTTTGTTCTCTGTGCAACTCTTATTCTTCCTTGATTTGTCACTTCAGCATATGTAACTTCTTCTTTGTTTCTCTCTCTACCTTCGCACGATCCTCTTGTCACATCGTTGCCTCATAACCTCAATCTCCAAAGTTTCTCTCATCACAAGTGGATCTACTTGAGCTTGCAACTTTGTTCTGCCTTTGTGCTGTCAACAACCTTCCTCTTGCTTTTTTCACATGCAGGTGTACTACCTTCTACTGTTGCTGATGGTGTTGCACATTGAGATACCATTACCATTTCATCTTGATATATTTTTCCATGAACAACTTGATGTCTTCTTAGATAGGCAAGTTCATAGACACTTGATCGACTGCATCCCCAGTTGTGCTCTGAATGGTGTCTTCAAATCTGCTCTCCTAGAAGCCATTGTACATGTTCTACTGAGAGGCAGATGAACTCCTGTGATATCTGGAGACATAGAAACATTCATATAAATCAATCTATCAGTCGAAAACCAAAACAAACTAGAGGACTGACATGCAACATACCTATGTGATTATCTGTGAAGATTGCACAATTTTCACGAGGAGGCTAGGATATTGACTGCCAAAACTATGCAAGGCATAGTCCCGACTATCGGGAAGCTGACTAACTATTGGAACTATGCAATGCATAGTCCATCCTAACCTGTGAAGGACTGAAACTGTGGAATGTACAATTTCATTCAGCAGTGACATGCAAATCAACAAATTGCATTGCGTAGTTTCTGGGGCCAGCAAGGCACTTTCTCCCAGAATTGCATGATGCAAGCCTGGAGGTTAGTGCTGGGCCAAACTTACACAATTTCTATAGGGAAGAGAGAGCCTTCACTTCCATAAATTCATAATGCTAGCCAGGTAAGGCAAGGTCCAGACTAAGGCAGTGTAGACCCGCCGATGGGCGACTAAAAACATGAGAAGTATGAATGCATGGTGATACTGAGTCTAAACAAGATTAAATGATCATGCATGAAAAAACAAGTGCAAGATTCAGAAAATAGGAAATCATGCATGTGTGTGAAGTGAGTCACCGCAACGGCAACCGTTGGTGCAAAAACAGTGTCATGCATGCGACAACAGTGAGATGCAAACGAAAACTAAAACGATGCTTCTTCAAGCTAACATACATCAAAATGACAGCAAGCGCTCATTGAAATCAAGAATATATCACTTACATAAAGCATAACATAAAAAGAGACAGAAACGTGGTGCAAGACATGAGAAGCAGACTTACCCTGAAACAGCTAAGCTGAAAGTGCCGAAGACCCCTAGATACGATGTGGGATGTCAGAGTTGTAAGATCGATGTGAAGAATGAGCTCTGTAGCATCTGGTTCATAAGTTTTGATAAGACTGAGGTTATGATGCATATGTCACAAATCTAGGAAAAATCGACACTTGGAGAGCGGTTTCTAAAATGATCTTTGAATGTAACCTCTAGTTGCTAAAAATAGATCCCTAGATCTAGGGATGCCCTTTGCATGTTTCCTTTTTCTATTTCGAGAAGAGAAGCCCATGCATGCAAATCAGTTTTGCACGGTCCCGGAGGGAACCAGTCAACCCAAAGGCACATGTAATAGCCTGCAAGACTAGGAGAGGGATTTGCGCAGTTTTTGAGATGAGTTGGGCTAGTTGTCCCTAAGGGATTGCGCAATTTCTAAGGATAGTAGGTGATTACTTCCGAGAATTAAGCAATTTCTTGGTTGAGTTGCAGTATTGGGCCAGATTGCGCAATTTCTCAAGGAAGCCTGCCTGGCTACTCTATGCAATTTCTGAGCCCAACAAGTTGTCCAACAGATTTGCGGAATTTCTGGAGGGAAGGCTCGTTCCCCTCCGAAATTGCACAATTTGTTGAGGGATTTGCTCAGCTAGAAATTAGCTTAAGTCTGGAATGGCAGCTTATGAAGGGATTGAAGCAAACTAACATTCACAGGCTGGCAAGATTCTGAAAAATTGATGAAGCCTATGTACTTGACATTGCAAGACATGTTTCTAAGGATGGCCGGTAGGGAGGCTCCAAAATGAAGCTAAGGAAAAATTTTGGAGGGTGGTTGTAGCCGCTACAACAACTAACAATAACAATAAGAGGGCTACACTAGTAATATAGGGACCTAATATCAACCCAAAGTTGGAGTCTCTAAATTTGTGATTCATATTCCTTTTGTTCTCATCATGAGTTTCATGGAATACCTTGTCACCATTAGGAAGCATTTCTTACAGCAATTTTGTCAAACCTTCCTTCAACCCTTCCATATCTTCTTTTAAACCAACCTTCAAACCTTCCATATCTACTTTTAAACATTTCACATGCCCTTTTATTTTTTATTCTAAACCATCCATCTTAACATTCATCATCACTTCCAATTCATTTTTGGCTACTCTTTGTGAGAGTGAAAATTGTTGCACTTGGTCTCGTAATTTGGATATATCATGTTACATTTCTTCCTCTTCTTCATGTGTCATAGTATAGTTTTATGGTTTCTTACTGGGAGTATCCATTTTTTTGTTGTGAGGCATATGAGAACTATATAATGATATTTATGTTTTGTTATGCTCTTTGAATCACTTTAGACTAATTTTTCAAACAAAACTGATGCAAATTTTAAAAATGCACTCCTTTTTTCTTGTGTTTTGGAGCTGGATCTTAAAATTATTGTATCTCTAATATTTTGGCCTCCTAATGTCTAAAATTCCTGTGGTATCCCTATGATTCCTCTTTCCAACACCACTAGTTATATTGATATTATATTCTTCAAGATAAAGTTATGCCAATTCTCCCAAGATGACCTAATTATGGATTAGTTCAGTAGAGCGAATTTGTATGAAATTCCATGTGTCATTATTTAATACTTTGGCCCTGAAATCGGTACCCAAGAAACCAAAGTCCATTTTATTTCAACCACTTTTTATGAAATTCAATTTGTATTCCTGAAAAAAAAAAGGTTATGACGATTTTCCCTGAGACACCTATTTAAGACAGAATTATGGAGCATAGAAAAACCCTAACTTACATGAATAATATTTCTGATAATATAGTGGAAAAAAATATAAAAATTTTACACAATGTTCACCAAGATTTTAGCTCCACGTGGTCGAAATTTCAGCTTATGAAACCTCACAAAAAAGGAAAAAAAAAATATAAAGAAAATTCCATGATGCCCTATTTGAGGCAGCGAAACCCTAGGATCCAAAGCTCTAATACCAAATGTTATGTAACTAGATCACAAAAAACATAAGAAAATATAGATCAACGACTTGAAAATAAGCGTCTTTGGAGGGAAAACATTATTTTACATTACATAAATGGACAATTCTTGGATGATACAAATTACAAGACCTCCTTGGTATATATAGGAGTCTAAAGGGTCACAATATAATCAGGGGCTACGTAACAAAAATAATGTAAGTGCACAACAATAACAATAGTGGGCTTCTATGGGGCACCACAATAATAATATGGGGCTACATGGGACACAACAATAACAATATAAGGGCTACACTAGTATTATAGGGAACTAACACACAAGGTATATTACATATGATTGATGCTAATTGTGGCATAGAGGAATTGATGACTAATACAAATACAATATAAGATATGATTGAGAAGGAATTTTCTAGTTAGTTGATGAAGGAAACAATTATTGAAGATGAGTCACAAAAATCAAAATAAAAAACAAAATGATCTTTCTGGGATGTGTGTCATACCTTGGAAAAAATTATCATTCAACAAAAATCAATATGTATTAGGATATGACAAAGGAACCAACTTTCATACCCAAATTACTCCAAACCAATTAAATTTGTGAGAGTAGGATTTGTTTAAGATGTCCAAAATATTGATAATAGGTGTCAACATTCTCAAAGAGTTGGTCATAATGAGAGACAATTTTTCAATCTCTATCCTTGTCTTCATTGTCGGAAGACAAAACACCTATTTGAAAAATGTCAGAAGAAGAAGAAGGTTAAGAAAATAATTAATTCTGGATGGATAAATTATTGGAAATGGAATCAATATTGTATTCTCTGAACCTCAAGGAGGAGCACATTGATAAAAATAAACTCTCTTGCGCATTAAGATGGGGAGTGAAAATGGTTATGGATAAATCAAATTGGTTAATGGTCATCCAAAACCACCATAGTGTTCAAATAAAAATGGCTAGTGGAAAACCACAAACCACTATTATTTATGGAAAATGGTTAGTGATCAACCAAAAAAACCACTGAATGAATTGAATATGGTTAGTGATAAACCAAAATAGCCACCACATAAATAATTTAAATCTCCAACTTGGATCATTTCACCCATGACTCATCGAAGAACAAAATAATATAAAGCTCCTACTAGAATCCTTTCAAATATGAATTATTCAATAATAGAAGAATATAAAGCTCAAGCTTGGATCCCTTCAACAAACTTCTCACCTAGTGCGCCTAACAAGGGGGGATAATATATAATCAAGCTCAAGATTTGAATACCTAGCACAATCAAAATTCAATCATATTTGGGATTTCCAACATTGAAATTGCTCTCCTCAAAATCAATCAAATCAACTATCATGATGATAATCAGAAAGAATGGGAATGTTTAGACATGGTAGTTGTTCACTTCCATATATTGGTAGTTTTTTAGGGTCTTCATCGAATCTTAGTTCAACCATTTCAAATTGAATATGACACAAGTTATCAGTACAAATATTAAGACTTGTGATTTGAGGGGGAGAATGTTAGACTATGAGCCCCTAAACAATCACGAATTACAAAACAATTGTCATGAGTTGTAAATATTATCTTTGATGAGCTATTGTCATGATCCACTTACACGTTATCGGTGAGATTTAAATCTAGAATGGTCAAATTGATGTACTATAAACTCATATCATGAGATCAATACAATGAGTAGAACGGAATAAAGACTTTTCTGGCATATTTTGTCTTGTTTGTGCTTGCTTCAATTGTTAACAAAGAATTCAATGATTAATAGCATTGGGTACAATTTATACAAACTATAATGAATTATTCATGATATTTGAACTGAAAGGAATTTAATGTAAACTCAAAGGAATAAAATGTGGACTTTATCAAGTCATCAATTTTCGTAGAATAGAAAATATCCTTAAAAAACATAGCAATGTAATTTTGGTAAATTACATTTTAGGAAGTTAAGTTGGAAGATGAAAATATTCCCAAGGAATTACAATGCACCTTGGAAAAACACTATAGGGTCTTCCAAGAAAATCCTAAAGGTCTACCTCCATATAGAGATCATGAACATCAAATCAAAATAATACCTGAGAGTACTCCTCATAATAAAGGGCCTTATAGATATCTGCATCAACAAAAGGGGAATATTCATAAAATGGTGAAAAAATTTCTAGAGTAAGGTATTATTCAACCTATTAGGAGTTCATTTTTATCCCCAATAGTTATGGTGAGAAAAAAGGATAATTTTTAGAGGATGTGTCATGATTATCGAGATCTAAACAAAATCCTAGTTAAGGATAAATCCCTATCCCTGATATTGATGAGCTATTATATGAGCTTCATGGAGTAGCTATTTGTCAATAAATATTGGGCATCATATTTCTCTTAGTTCTTTACATTTACTTATGAATATTATTATATACTTATTAGTTCTTATTTTACATATTTATATTCTTATTTCATCGAGATTAATTCCAAACAATAAAAATTACAAGGGACAAAGGATGTAGGCACTCTACTAGGGAAAAACCCCTATCTAGGGGAAAACCCATTCAAGCTCTTCCTTCAGTAGAATCAGATCAAGTTAAGATAGACCATGACACACATTTTCCTCCACTCATGTAGTTATCCTCCTAATTTTATCTCTTTATCTTCATGCAAGCTTCAGTTTCCTTCCTTACTTAGCTTCTACAACCTTTGAGCTTCTTTATTCCTACAATTGTCATCCTTGGTCTCTGCAACTATGATCCTTGGCTAGCATTCTTGATCCCTACAATATATCTTTGATTATTATGATTTTGTGGCTTAGAACTCTCCTTATAACCCTCACATTACCTTCTTACTCTTGTTTGAACTCCAGATGGAAAATTCTTTCCTTAATTGGTCTAATTCACTCCTTTATAGTTGTTGGAGTGTCCAATAATAGGTCGACTTGACTATTTTGTTGGAGGCTGACTAATAGACTTGATGAAGAAGTCGACTTATCAATTTTGAAGAGGTTGAATTGCCAATTTTGTTGGAGGCTAACTAGATGACATAGTAATAAGACAATAAGATAAATTTCTTTGACACAATGAGCCCTAAGAGGGGTCTCTTACATAAAACTTTGACTTTGACAAAACCTAGAGCACTGAATGGGTGCTTTGACCTATTGAACATTGACCCAAGCATGAAACCATGCTTTAATAAGTCGATTTCATTTATAATAAAAAATCATTTTGATAATTACATCATGACTCAAGTACAATTATGAATATTGAAACTAGTTACATTCTTCAACACTCCCTCTAAACTAGGGAGGTATTCATAATTACATACACATAAAGGTACAAGGAAGATCTCAAAATGATATGAACTATGAAGAGCTCTAGCACACTCAATCTTGCGAACTAAATACATGACAAGGGTATTCTATCCGAGTGGGACTAAGGGGACTCAAACTTTAGCCAATCTAGGTACCTTCAAGTTTTTAAGCTCTACCACCAACCTAGGGATCTAGGTGTGTATCCAATATCGAAGATCCATGACCAATTACACTCTCCCTCTTCAAGATCTAGATATCGAAACATAGGCCATCGAAATGTCATCCCAAGCATCTTTCCATAAGATGATTCATCTCTCCCTATAAACTAAATTATATATATCCATTTTTCAAAGCATGCTTCCATAGCGCTCAACCTTTTTATGGAGATATTTACCTATACAAACAAAAACCCCAATCAGTAATAAACTTTCAAACATAAGTAAACACAACCCTTCAGGGTCCTCAATCATTTTGATGCTACTTTCATCATCCAGGTATAATTTTTCGAAAGATTTCTTCTTCATTCATTTCTTCAGCAACACCAAATACAATCTCAGATCTTCTCAACTCTTTTCTTTGTAACTTTATGAAACATTAACATTCATCTATAGTAATTTTTCTCACTTCAAGGTATTTACTATCATATTATCCCTCCCTCTCAACTGGTGAAATATACCTTATCTTCTATCCAATCTCCCTCTCAACATAGGGATATCAACCACTTCCTTCTTCTATAATATCAGAGAACCCTTCATGGATTTATCAAGGTCATATTTATCATCATTATCATGCTTCATCACCATCTTCAATTACGAACATCTTCAATGCCTTGAAGGTTGTGTACCAACAAAATATTAATAGCAAATACAACCAAAAACATGCAAAGGCATGAAGATAGCTATTTTGTCATGTCATTATAATGGAAGCATCAAAACAATCAAATTTTCAAACCCTTTGTAAGTCACATCTTTTTAGATTTCAACTTATTGCTAGGGTTTTTATCATAAACCCTAGACTTTAATTACAAAGCCTTAGATATCAGAAATAAGAAATCTACTAATATACTTTCTATTAAATTTTCTTATTGTTCTATGTTGTATCATTTACTTTAGCCCAATTTAATTTTTCATTAACAATGAATCCAATTATTAGTAGTATATTCAATAATAAATGTAACTGAAGAAAGAACAATATATGCAGTGAAAGACAACAATTGAGTTGGTGGTAGGTTGGATCGGTGGATCCTAAAAAATGGCACTCCACTCTGAAGCACCTCAAGGTTTAGGTTAGTAGTCGGTCATGTGCGTTGTTGTCACCATTGCTGCTATCACCATATTTTCTGTAGTGTGGATCTCACCATGATGGCTTGCGAATTGTTGCCCTAACCCATCTCCAACCGCTACCTGCCTTCCCGATTCTATCTGCAATTTTCAGAATGGAGCTACATGCTTTTGATTATTCCACTGACTTGAATCCCTACGAAAAAATTTGGATGCTCCCTCATGCAGTGTCAAAAGTGTCAGATTCTGGACCACCATGCATGCCTTCTCCTTTGTTGGCAGGCCTATCGTCTGTCATTGCACCTCCTGGATAGTCAGTTCCCTCCCTGTCGGCTTCTACTCTCTTTGTTGCATCACCAGGGCTCAACCTCCCTCCACTCTCTCCTACTATGCTCAACCTACTAGTATCCTACATCACACCCTCCCCAACTTTGGATTCAATATCTCCTAAGGCATCCCCGCACCACTCATCATCCGCCCTTCCCTCCACATTAGGATTTTCAACTAGGCATTCCTCTCTCCATCACTCTATTCTGGAAAAAAACCCTAACCCTACCTGTTTACCTGGGAGGTTTCCCATTCCCTCTAATAGCTTTAACATTCCTGCTGTCAACCCTCAGAACACCTCTCTTTCTCCATAGGTGAATTCTCAAGGTAATCGAGACCCCTTCCAGGATCATCTGATAGCACCCTGGACCAGCAAGGCAAAGAAGAGATAGCGTGTCAAGGCTATGAGAAAAGACCTCTCTCTCATTTTTGGGGAAGGTGTCACTATGGGTAAAGTGGTGGACACAGCAAACCGGGTACTGGTGGGGTGTGTGAGGATCAAAGCATATTCGGCAGAGTGGCTTCACCTCTAGGCCTTAGAGATATGGGACAATTTACTCAAGGAACTACCAATGATCACCATTCTGAAGCGAGGTTGGTTTTCCATAATTTTTAACCAGGAAGAATACACATATTGGATACTCTCTTGCTATTGGCATATCGAAATGGCCCATGTGCTTCTCAAGCAATGGAGCCCCCTCTTTGATCAAGAATGGGAGAAATTGGGTGTTGGGCCGATTTGGGTCCACCTACCTGGGATACCTCTACATTTTTGGTCAGAGGACATCTTTATTCGCATTGGAAAAACATTGGACACCTATTTGGACCATGATAAGTCCTACACATCATCAGGCAACAAATCAATGGCTTGCATTGTGGTTCACCTCAATACTAGCGAAGGTTTGGAAGAAAATATCACTCTGCACTGGAAGCATTTCACCAGCAAACAAACCCTAGATTAAGAAGGGGTCCCATTCAAATGTAGAAGGTGTCACATGGTTGGGCACTTGTATAAGAAATTCCCCTTAGCTTGGTCAGCGACTTCATCAACAGCTAAAGACACAAAGCATCCACATTTTGAAGTTGACCCGGTGGAAGAAAAACTCCCTCGCACTACCAGTCTGGTGGGCCCTATGGATGGGGACAGTACTCTGCCAAATAGTATTGCCTCTCCATGGCCTACATCTCCACCCATGACGAGATCTCAAACTGTTGCGATGGTTACTCTCTCCATGGGTGTAGGTTTTAACCTCGTACAAAAATTACCTGCATACAAATTCTAAAACACAGAAAATAAACAATGCGAGAGCATAACACATAAAACACATATACACAGAGATTTTCCAATGGATCCCAAAACCGAGACTACCATCTTGATTTTTCATTATAATCCTTTCAATGTTACAATACATATTTATACATGCTGAAGCATCCAATACCATGGACCAAAAACCATCGCGTCCAAAACCATGTGCGAAAAATCATGCATAAAACCATAGGTAGGTCCGCCCAACCTAATATAGGGTCCAAAAACAAAATTTTCTAGGGCGCTGCCCTAGACCCCATAGAGTGGGGTTACCT
>APFE030490359.1:101221-113968 GCA_000404065.3 Pinus taeda
TTTCCCAACTAAAAAACTAATTGGGAGAGGTATAAATAGACCTCTATGGGAAGGCCTTAAGGAGGAGAAGAGATAGAGTTATTATACTAAGATTATCCCTGATTGAGTCTGATGAATCCCTGTGCCTCATGCATTTCCCCAAGCTTCAAGAAAACCTTTTTTCCTTGATTATAGATATCCTTCCTTTTTCTTGAGATATCATGGTGTTGGTGATGGAAGAAGATTGTTGAAGGCTGGGATAGGATGAATCCGGAGGACGGTTCCGCTTGGAGCCAGAGAAAGACTTAGGTGAATTCTCTCCATGTTATTTATAGCTGACTGCAATAAAAGAAATGTTGTCTTGTTTCCGAAATTAACTATGTTTATGCATCAAATTATGTTTTAATTCATATATGAATGTCATTTTGATGTATGATCAAGCATTTGTTTATATGATATAAAGTTAATTTTTTGAATATGATTTACTTATATACTGCTATGTATGTTCGAAGTGAATGATTTTCAGGTTTGAAGAACATCGAGAGTTACAAAGGGTTTGAACCCTGCGGGACCTACTCGAACGAAGGAAATCTGGGTATGGTCACTCTTACGTAGTTTGACAATATAAGCATCTTAGCTGAGCCGTATGAGTATTTCTTGTTGTAGTTTGCTTTTGCTCTGTTGGGGTTCTAACCCAAAGCCCTAGGATGCTTTCACCTGAAACATGGGGGCCAATTTTATGCTAATAGGATAACTTACAAGATCTTGCAAGCAAGATACTATTGAGGAAATCTTCACAATGATGCCTAGAGATACATTGCACAATGTGATGAATGCCAAATGATGGGGAAACCCTCTTAAAAGGATGAAATTCCTTTAGAGCCTCAAGTGTATTTTGAGCCATTTGAGAAGTCGGGCATGAAATTCATTGGTCGTATTGATCATCCATCCAAACAAAAGAGATAACATTGTTGTGTGCAGTGACTGCCTGATTAAATGAGCTAAGGTGAAAGGAGTAAAGGAAAGACACCAATCATAAAGTAGCTAAGTTCTTAAGAGAAAACATCTTCTTCAAGTTTGGTTTTCCAAGAGAATTGGTGATAGACCAAGGTTCCTAGTTCACCTCCAATATGATCAAGGGAGTCATGAATCAACACCATATTCGACACTGGAATTATAATCCATATCACCCTCAAGAAAATGGACAAATGGTGGTTACTATACAAAGAATTAGAGAACACTCTAACCAAGGTAATTAGTAGCAATGAAAGGATTGAGAAGAGAGACTTGTTGAGGCCACCCCAACCTACAACATTATCAAGTAGACCACTACTATGTTCACCCCCTATGAGTTAGTATATGGAAAGAAGGCCTTATTATATATTGAGTATGAGTACAACACATTGAGGATTACAACCCTGCTTGACATGGATCTTAATAAATCATATGATAAAAGTTTGAAACAAATAAATGCACTTGATGAATATAGGATGCAAGTCTTATTAAATATCGAATTGGTCCATATGCAAAGAAAAATCAGGTGTGACAAGCATATTAAAACTAGAAACTTCTAGGAGGGTGATTGGGACCTCTTGTATGACTCAAAGCTTAGGTATTTAAAAGGGAAATTCATTACTAGATGGTTAGGGTTGTATTTGGTTGAAAAATGGAAAAAAGGCTTATTTAGGATTAGAAATATAGATGAAGAGAAAAGTCCAATTTTGGTACATGGTTATTGGTTGAAATTATACAAGAAGCCCCTCTCTAGGACTGAATTTATTGATTCAATAAGTAAGGAGATGAATTTAATTGAGAGCATAAAAAATCCCAATCCATTTAGCCTATGACTAGCTAGAAAGAAACAATAAAAAAAGAAAGAAAAGAAACTCAAGGGAAAACCTCCTTTGAGGCACTTGAGACAGACTCGTTAGTTGAAAACCTCTTTGAGGTAACTTGTGAATTTGAGAAAAATAAAATAATAAAGAATTCTAGGTGAAAACCTCCTCCAAGAAACTTGGGGTAGGCCTACTGGATGAAAACCTCCATGAGGTAGCTAGTGGGTCTAAAAGAAAAAATAGAGAGAAAAAAGGAGGAATGTTAAAATGATAAAGAAATGTTTTATCCTACCTTGATTTGTGTAAAACTATCATAGAGGAAAAGACCAACAAGAATATTGGTTGAAATTTTACAAGAAGCCCCTCTATAGGACTGAATTTATTGATTCAATAAGTAAGGAGATGAATTTAATTGAGAGCATAAAAAATCCCAATCCATTTAACCTCTGACTAGCTAGAAAGAAAAAATAAAAAAAGAAAGAAAGAAAACTCAAGGGAAAACCTCCTTTGAGGCACTTGAGACAGACTCGTTAGTTGAAAACCTCTTTGAGGTAACTTGTGAATTTGAGAAAAATAAAATAATAAAGAATCCTAGGTGAAAACCTCCTCCAAGGAACTTGGGGTAGGCCTACTGGATGAAAATCTCCATGAGGTAGCTAGTGGGTCTTGAAGAGAAAAATAGAGAGAAAAAAAGAGAAATGACAAAGTGATAAAGAAATGTTTTATCTTACCTTGATTTGTGTAAAACTATCATAGAGGAAAAGACCAACAAGGTTGGTTGAATAGAGTAGCCTGCACATTCGACCCAAGGAATCAACTCATGCATTCTCAGAGGGTCCAGATAGTTCCCCTACACCATTTTTCATCATAATCCATAAACCATAGGATCATTTAATCCTCTCCAAATCCTTTCCATGCATTTCTTTCCACTTCCTTAAACTACTACAAGAAATTCATGTAATGCTACAAGATAATCAAGATTTCATAAAAATATATAGATTAAGGAATTTCTTTGCATATAAGCTAGGGAAAATCATCCGAGGCATCTTATAATATAGGTGGATATTGGTGGCCACCTACCTATTCCACTTGGACCCTCACCATTGTTTGTTTCAGTTTTCAGTTTCCTTAATTGTAGCGCAATTTACTATTTTTGGCAGTTTTTCGGGTCCTGAACTTCCAGAGCCGTTTTGAGGCCCTAAACGACGTTTTTTTTGGAAACATTCCTCCACAAACTTCAATAGAAACCTAGTTTGCAATTGTAAACCTGAGAGAGATCTTTCCAATGAGGTATCATACACATCAAACCAAGATAATGTGACCGAGTTACGACCTAGGAAGTTGGCTACCTAACTAACCCCAACATGGCCCATAAACTCTTGGTGTTACATCTCCTCGAGTTAGGGTTTTCTCTTATTGTTTAATAATAAAATGGGCCTTTAGCCTCATTGTAAATCAGTTCATAGGGATGTAGCCACCACATCGCCTGAGCTATCTTATTTCCATTCTGTTTGTAAGCATAGTTCAATATTTTTCTATTAATGAAATGAAGTGTTTTCCTGCTGCATCTTTGTGTTTATGATTAAATCTATAAGTTGTAGTGTTCTTGTTTAAGTTCTGATTAGTGGTATTAGAGTGGTTTTCTCTTTCTCTATTTTTCTTTGCATGTCCACAATGAGGTCAAGGTATAAGGAGTTAGGGCTCGATTTGGTTGAACCATTGCAGGATCAACCTCGCAAAACTTGACGACCTACCATGGTGGAAGAAAAGAAAGAAGAGGGGGTAGGAGATCCTTTCAAAATGTTGCTCGAGGAAGTCCTCGAGCGACAGAGGGACATGATGATGGATAACTTTGCCCAAATCCTTCGACGGCTACCCACATGTGATGCATCTTCATTCAACAGCCACTTTAGAGGCGCTACTCCTTTTAAGGTACAAGTTAACTTCGATATTCCCATATTTGAAGGCTTGATAGATGCAGACACCATAGATAAATGGTTGAATCTATTAGAAGGATATTTTTCAGTTCATGACTTTTCCAATCAGGAAAATATTACTTTTGCACTTCTCAAAACCGCCCCACATGTCAAGGACTAGTGGGAAACCTACTGTGAACAAAGGGATGAGAGTGAACCCTCATTGTTTTCAGCCACACCCACTTGGAATTCTTTCTGAGACGCCATTAAGGAACAATATTACCCTGTCAGGAGTTATGAAGATAAATACATAAAGTGGACCACGCTACAACAGGGAAGGGACTAAGATGTGCTAGAGTTCACAAAGACTTTCCATACTCTTTGCATGAGGTTGGGTATCAAGGATACTGGGCGGCATTTGGTGCTCAAGTATCACGACTATTTACACAAATACATCCAGGACAAGATGGAGTTCCTAGACATCTCCTCGCTCGGCATGATGTATTGGTACACTGTAAATATTGAGCAGAAGTTTAAATAGAAGAAGCGAGACTTTGGATGTGCGAATCCATAGCAAGGAAAATGCGCCCCCAAACCATAAAACAAAGGAGAAAGCCAAGGCGGGGCTACCCAGGACAACCCATTGAAGGGGGGAAAAATAACAACACCACGAAGATGAAGAAGGACATGGGAAAATGGTGTGAATTCCATAAGAGCTCCACTCACAACACAAGTGAGTGTTAGGCAAAGTAGTCATTGGTAGCCGAGTTGAAGGCTTCTGAATTAGATGCCAGTTCTGGCTCTGAATCAGAACCCGATAAGGGAACTAACAAAGGGAAGTAGATCATTGATGTAGAGCCTAGTGCCACTGTGGCCACCACAAGGATCCAGAAAATTGAACCTGAAGATCCAGAGGAGGGGGAATGCCTCTTCGACTCACTACAGTTCATTGTTGACAGCAGAAGCCAAAAGAACCTCATTTACGCAGAGGTCGTGAAGTGGTTGGGCCTAAAGACTACAACACATCCACAATCGTGCACCATTGGGTGGCTTCACCAAGGACAATATCTTCGCGTCAACTTGCAGTTCTGCCTTCCCTACAGCATCAAGCCCTTCACAAATGAGGTATTGTGTGATGTTACTCCTCTTGAAGTTTCTGATGTATTTTTAGGAAAACCATACTTGTGGAAATGACATGTTATATATGAGTCTAGACCTCATTTTGTGATTATTACTTTGGCTAATAAGCTGTACATGATACTAGAGGTAGCCTCGCCTATTGCCATCTCTTTGATCATTGCAAAGAAATGCAGTAAGATCATTTCCCAGACCATCAAATTTATTTTTCTTATGATTCGCCCCCAAGGCAAGAAGAAGATTATGGCCATGACTTCTAGGAAGGGCTCCTCTGCATAATAGCAACAGATGGAAAAGGTCATGGAGGAGTACAGGGATATTTTTTACTCACCCACAAGGGTACCTCTACACTATCAGGTCAAGCACTCCATCGATCTGACCCCAAGTGTGCCACTACCCAATGGACTGATTTATCGACACACTGTTCTGGAGAAAGATGAGATCAAGAGGCAAATTCAGGAACTACTATAGAAAGGGCACATCAGGCCAAGCTCATCACACTTGTGGGAGCCCGATTATATTGGTATAGAAGAAGGATGGGACTTGGAGACTCTGTATTAACTATCGGGCGTTAAACAAGATCACTGGCTGGAATAGGTACCCAATCCAGTGAATTAATGACCTTCTGGACCAGCTCAAGGGAAAAAACTATTTCAGCAAGATTGGACTAGAAAGTCAGGTTATCACCAGGTGCCTATTAAACCCTCTGATGTGTGGAAGATTGCGTTCAAATCCAAGGAGGGCCTTTTAGAATGGTTGGTCATGCTGTTTGGATTGACAAACACCCTTGAAATCTTCATGAGACTTATGGAAGACATATTGTGACCCTTCACCAATGCATTTGTCATGGTGTATTTAGATGACATCTTGATCTCCAACGAGAGTTGGGAAGAAAACCTTAGACAAAACAAGCTGTGTGCTAACTTGGAGGAATACACCTTTGGCCTGACCCAGGTTCAATATCTGGGGTACATCATTGATGAGAAGTGTGTACATGTGGACCCATCTAAGATACAAGTCATTCGGGATTGGCCAAACCCAACTAATCTAATAGAGCTCTGCAAATTTTTGGGTCTTTCTAATTTCTACTGCAGGTTCATGTTGGGTTTCTCTCATATCACTTGGCCTTTAAGTCAAGTCACCAAGGGCGGAGCGAAAACAAAGTTCTTTTGGTTGGAAACCCAACAATAAGCGTTCTCTGAGTTGAAGAATCACCTATGTTCTGGACTAGTGCTCACATTACCATACCTACAACAACCATTTGAGATTAAGACATATGCCTCCAACTATGTTATTGGTGTGGTTCTTACTCAACATATGTGTCTAGTGGCCTACCATAGTGAGACACTTTTAGACATAGTCCAAAACTACCCCACTTACGACAAAGAAAAGTATTCCATTGTGTAGGCCTATCGTCAATGGAAGCATTACATTATGGGGAAGGAAATGGTCATCCACACATACCACCATCATCTACAGTTCATACAGACACAAGGGAAGTTGAAGAATTATCACAATAAAAAATGGTCCAGCTATCTGCAACAGTTCCATTAGAACATTAAGTATAAGAAGGGCAACACCAATAATGTCGTTGATTGCCTCAGTCGACCACCAGTCATGGCACTAATCACTGTGCTCGACTCCTGTGGGAACGAGGCATCAGGGTGGCCACATATTTATAAGAGCGATCCAGAATTTGACAACATATACCAAACACTCCCGGAAGGGAAGAAAGTTCTAAATTTTCACCTTCAAGATGCATTGTTATGCCACTTGGGACACGTTTTTGTTCCTTCAAGTGAGCGTGCCAAGATGATTTGAGAGGCACACTACAGTTGGGCCACTGGAAATTTCGGAGTAGAGAAAACAATGGCAGTAATGCAAAAATATTTTTATTGGTCGAAACTTCATCAATATGTTGGGAAGTACATTAGATCCTGCACTGCTTGCGCCATTGCCAAACCAACCATCAAGAAGCAAGGTCTGTATGCTCCTATATCTACTCCTAGTCAGCCTTGGGAATCTGTCTCCATGGATTATATCTCGGGCCTTCATTCTACTAGGCACGACAACGATTATGTTTTCGTGGTTGTTGACAGATTCTCTAAGATGGCCATCATGGCAGCCTGCAATAAGAGTATCACAACAGAGGCCAATACTAAGCTCTTCTTTGAGCGAGTGTGTGTACACTTTGGGATCCCACAGTCCATTATATCAGATTGAGACTAAAGATTCTTGAGTTCATTTGATCAAGTCTCTGATTGATGTTGGATACAAAACTTACTAAATCCACATATTTCCATCCCCAAATTGATGGCCAAATAAAGGTTGTCAACAGGATGATCGTACACATTCTGTGCATGTACAACTCAAAGCATCCACACACATGGGATGAAAGTCTCCTTTATGTCCAACACAGCTACAACAGAGCTCTCCATAGCTCAACAGGCCACAACCCCTTTCAGGTAGGGTTCACTAGTACAAAATGAGATATTAGTGACTACATGACTAAAAAATTTAGTCACCACAATTATTTCAAGTGAATTACTACTAGATTTGAGCAATTTTTAGTGACCAAACTAAAAGTGACTAAAATGACTAATTTAGTCTAGGGATCAAATATATGACTAGAATTAAGTGACTCAACTAAAAAAGACTAACTTAAATGACTAATTTAGCCTAGGACTAAAATATATGACTAGAGAATAAGTGACAAAATTAAAAATGATTAGCATAAATTAAAAATGGTTAATGCTTTACTTATAAGGACAGATTATCATATTTATACTTGTTCATGTTGGATTTGACATATCTACGTAACATATCTATGGCATAGTAAACACTCTTAAGCTTCACATGAGTACATGAATGCATGAAACACCTTGATATTTAAGCTCTTTAATAATTGTGAAAAGGGTTTACAAATTTTCATCATGGTTAAATTTTGTTCTTGATACATTTATTTCTTTCATTTTTTTAACACATTTGACATTTTAACCACACCCTTACACAAATCAATGCATGGGAGCATGAAATGACTTGGTTCATAATGATAACAATTCACTATTTTTAAGATATCTTGAAGGCTTACTTGCTTGCCTTTTTATAGATGTATGATCAATTTCTAATTTGAAATGCTACATCTTAACACACATTAACAAGTTAGTGATCGAAGCCCAATAGTGCCACTATTGGTGCACTCTACACACAATTTAGACAATGCACGCAATTCTTAAATATTTGATGTTGACATGATATGGAATTTCTTATTGTTTGGGGGTGCTTTAAAACTTACATTGATCTCTAGTTTTAATGGAAATTTGTTCTAAATACACAATCATTCATGTGTTCACACGCTAATGGTATTGCTCATGGTTCATTAGTTGTAATTACACACTTTGGAATGTTACAAATACATCATTTGGGTCACAATTCTACATTTACAAACTACCCAACTATAAATGGTGATAAATTGATGATAAATGGATGACATTTGAATGTTACAAATGTGTAAGTGGTCCACATTCAACTTTGAACTTTGTTGTCTTCATTGTCCTTAGTAACAACGAAAAGCTTGAATATTTCTTTTATTTATCATTGCAAACACATAACTCTTTGATGTATCAAATATTGTTAATACTAATATTGGTGTATAATCTCTTAATTATGGAATGGTCTCTTGATGATGATAACAAGCTCTCAATCTACAATGCTAATGAATATGATGAATGAATGATCTAATGCCTTACTTGTATGGACACAATTTATGATTCTTTTTCTATTTTTATTGTGCCATTGTATATATGTTTCACTAGCATCTAAGGTTATATGGTTAATTGAGCAAGTTTTATTTTTCATTTTTCAAGTATAATTTTGTTGCATGAATAAGCATAGTTTTATAATTAAAATCATTCAAATTTTTTTCATAATTCATTGTTTGTTTGACTATTCACACACTTATCCCTAACTTTTCACTTTGAGAGTGAGTAGTGTCAAATCACTAGTCTTTGTTAAGGAACTTTCCTTCATTACTCAACGACCTAACTTAGCTTGATATTTATGGATTCCCCCTTAGACAAGGATATCTTCAGTGTAGTCTAAAGAGTGAGAGAATTCCACCAAGGTGACATTGGATGGCTTTCTTGATTGTTGTCTTTTAGGCATTCTAGGTGGGGTTAAGATTTTTTTTTCTATGAGAGTGTGTAAGTGACGACACAATTTAGAAAATGCTTGCAAGAAAATTAGTTTACCTTATTTCCATCACCTAAACTACCTCCAATAAAATCATGAGATTTTAATGACATCTAATTTTGATAAATAATTAATTCAATAACATTAAAAAATAAGATTATTATTATTATTTTTATTTTTTGAGTATGGAAAAATAGACAACTATAGCGAGCTTGTACTTGCGTGCTAGTGATCGATTCTATCCACTACCACAATAACCTCCAAGTATACCCACATTTCCTCACACGTGGTATACTAAGCTAATCTAAGTTTAAACCAATAACATTATAAAAAATGCCTTAACAACTCATTCCATCATCAACTGATCTACACCATGGAGCAAATTAAAACTAACTTTTAATATTAAAAAATATAGCCATTTTATTTATTTTATTTGAAAATCAAATTTAATATATGATTTTAGGAAACTCAATAAAATAAAATTTAATGGTAAAGTAAAATTTAATGTGAAAAGTGCAATAAAATAAAATTTAGTGCATGAAATGTTATGAAAATAATTTATTATAATCCACTAGCCTATTATAAACTATTTAGGCTAGTGTGCCCATATTGACTCAAATAAAATTCATTTGTGATGAACAAATTAAAACTAACTTTTAATATTAAAAATATAGCCATTTTATTTATTTTATTTAAAAATCAATTTTAATATCTGATTTTAGGAAACAAGGTAAAATAAAATTTAATGGTAAAATAAAATATAATGTGAAAAGTGTAAGAAAAAAAAAATTAGTTTGTCAAATGCTATGAAAATAATTTGTTATAACCCACTAGCCTATTATAAACTATTTAGGCTAGTGTGCCCAAATCGGCTCAAATAGAATTCATTTGCAAGTGAGAGGAGTATAAATAAATATTTCACTAAATTGTTATAACAAGTCAGATGCTACGTGTAAAAATTGGCATTTCTATTATGGAAATCAATTAACAGGGACTCATATGAAACAAACAAAGGCTTCAGATTTTCTTTATTGCAACACATGCATGTTAGATAAATAAGCATCTCTAATTTAGATAATTCTTCCAACCATCTTCTCATTCTTTCCGGGATCTAAATTGTTGAGATTCCAAGATATTTTTAACTCTTTGTTTTTTCTTTTTAAGAATTCAATTTTCTTGCTTTATTTTTGAGTTCTTCCTCTACTCTTATTTTCTCATCCAATTTCTTGTTCTTATTCAGAAGGTTTTGCCACCATGGTATAATTGTGTGGATTGGAATTTAATAAATCATGAAGGAAAAATGATTAAAATGTGGAGGCGATAAATCTAGGGTTTGGGTGCTTTGGTGGTAAACCTTAGGGGTTATAGATTGTAGATCCTTCCATGATAATTGGCATTGTTTCTCAGATGGTAGCATTGATTCAGATCTCCTTGGTGAGGCTAGCTTTTCGGTAGACCTGCTTTGCATTTTCCTGTGCTATTTTCATTAAATTGTGTCACCATAATGGCGCCCACTCCACGCGACCTCTTTTCTACTAGTTGGGTGCAATTATTGCCTGATCTTATTGGGAGGGGGTTGGTGCCAGGTGGGGGAAAGATGATATGTAGCAACAAAGGAAGATTGATGAAAATGTGAGGCGAGAGATTATTAATCACAGATCTTTGTGGAATTGTAACATAGTTCGCTTCCTGTGCTATTTTCATTAAATTGTGTCACCATAATGGCGCCCACTCCACGCGACCTCTTTTCTACTAGTTGGGTGCAATTATTGCCTAATCTTATTGGGAGGGGGTTGGTGCCAGGTGGGGGAAAGATGATATGTAGCAATAAAGGAAGATTGATGAAAATGTGAGGCGAGAGATTATTAATCACAGATCTTTGTGGAATTGTAACATAGTTCGCTTCAAGGAGGTATTGCTGACTCCCACCCATCTAGCTATACTCATGGAATACGTAGCAGGTGCGGAGTTATTCGAGCCCATCTTCTAGGTGGGACATTTCAGCGAGGATGAGGTTTGTTCCCCTCTCTGTGTGCATACGTTCAATCCCTAGGAAATAAGGAGTATGTTGAGCATTAATGTGGAGTATGAGGAAGGTGGAGAAACTGCAGTTGTATATTGGACTTGCAAAGCATACGGCAGGGTTTAATATTTTGTGAGTAAGTGTAGATTCTATGCATTTTTCTAAAACACCATTTGGTTTAATCCACTTTATATGCATTTCTTTAATAAAATTAGTTTTTTCTCCTCACATAGTTTCAATCCACTTTATATGCATTTCTTTAATAAATTTCATTTTTTACAAATTACGAGCTTCTTTACACCTCACATCTCCGATATATGTGGATCTAAGCATTTCTTTGGTATAATTTATTTCTCAATAATATTTCTCATTTGATAAATCTTTTTTATGGTGCTTTTGAAACTAAAATGTCTAGCATAAAAAATGTTTTAGACATCAAATATCCAAATCTCCATAAGATTAAACATGTTCTATAGCCCGCGCACCCTAGCCTCATTTCTTTGGTATAATTTATTTCTCAATAATATTTCTCATTTGATAAATATTTTTTATGGTGCTTTTGAAACTAAAATGTCTAGCATAAAAAATGTTTTAGCCATCAAATATCCAAATCTCCATAAGATTAAACATGTTCTATAGCCCGCCCACCCTAGCCTCTAGAACTTCTGCATCTCCCCACATCGTGCTTTTCAAAGAAACTAGTTTTTATTATTTTTAAAAACTTTCATGAATATCAGTTCTTATTCAGAAGCCCTACCCTCTCGAACTTTGGAATCTCTCTAGATCGTGCTTTTCAAAGAAACTAGTTTTTATTATTTTTAATCTCTCTAGATCGTGCTTTTCAAAGAAACTAGTTTTTATTATTTTTATCAACTTTCACCATTATCAGTTATTCCAAATCTCCCTAGATCGTTCTTTTCAAAGAGACTAGTTTTTGTTATTTTTAACAGCTTTCACCATTATCAGTTCTTATTCAGAATCTCTCGAACTTCCAAATATCACCAGACTATGCTTTTCAAAGAAACTAGTTTTTATTATTTTTAAAAGCCTTCCCCATTATGAGTTTTTATTGATAATCTGGGTATTCTTTGAGTGGTCATTTTATTTTTATCCCAAATTCCTAGACATTTGGACTTATGTAGGTTGGTCATTTTATTTTTATCCTAAACCCCGAGACATTTGGGTATTCTTTGAGTGATCATTTTATTTTATCCTGAACTCCTACAAATTTGAACTTACGTTGGTCATTTTATTTTTATGCATTTTAATAAACTTGTTTTTTTGTTTGATATTTTACTAAAATTCTACTTAGACTCCCAAACACTTATAACACCTCGATTTTCAATATAGATTAGAACATTTATGGGTAATGTATAAAGTTTTGGGTAAAAATATAATGTATTTATGTAAACCTTTTAAATTTAAATTTTTATTATCTATTACTTGTTACTATTTATCCACTTATTACTATTATTATTTAGTTACTATTTATTACTTATTATTATTTACTTTTAATGTATTATTATTTATTGTGCTGAGAGGTGTTCTCCAACCCAGTATGGGATAGATCTCACATAAAAATGTAAATGTAAATGTAAACGTAAACATTTACCATTTTTAATCTAATTTTGGTCCTATTTAGAAATCAATCTAATTATTATTATAT
>APFE030490359.1:115619-138713 GCA_000404065.3 Pinus taeda
TCCATTTAAAGAGTGTAATATGTTGTTGAAATTTACTAAAGACAAGTGGCATATTGCAGATAGTCCTGAAAGGAGTATACAAAATACTTCTAAGCTCTAATACAAATATTGGGAGAGTTTGTGCCACTAAGGATTTTTTTTGTAAGTTGTTTGAGATCAATGCTATATTTTGTTTCAATTATTTTTTAAGTGACAAAATTAAAAATGATTTGAGCATAGGTTGTCCATCGATGTTTTTAATGTCATGATTCTTTCACCTCATGGTTATTTTGGGAAATCAAATGTTTTAGGAATGTCTGAGAATACATCGATTGATAGGAAAACAACTTTTTTATAATTGCAATGTCCATTCCATGATATCCTCTCTTTATTGTTTGATTATATTTTAAGTATCACTTTTGATGTTTTTTTGTATTTTAACTATGAAATTGAAAATAGTTGGTATCATGTCCATCTAAACAACAACCAAAGCTTGAAGATGAAACTAGTATTACACGATATTGATTGAAATTCTGTTAATTGTTTTGTATTGAAATATTTTCATGATTGTTAGAAAAATTTACTTTCATGTTATTATTTAAACACATGTTGTTTATATATTGACCAAGTTCATGCGTTAGAGAATGAGATGTTGTTGCAAATAAAACAAGGATTAGACAACACACCTTGGATTATTTGTTTTCAAAAGTTATTTATAGCTTGAGATTTTTACAATGTAACTTAGTTAGCATGATTGTGGCTAAGCTTTCCTTGCAGGTTGAATACAAAGTTACTAAGATGCTATTTTCTATGGTGACATTTTGTTTTCTTTGTTTATACAGGTCATCTAACCACATAGTGGCCACTATTGCTCAACGAATGAAATCTTGTTCGAGCTTCTTGCTTTTATGGGGGAAAATAACTTTAATATTCTTGATGTTGAGGTATATGTCATATAAATCCTTTATACTCTACTTTAGTTTATATTCTAGAGTTCATCATATTTTATGTATTACACTCTGCACTATATCCAAGGAAAATTTTAAGGATGGAAAATTGTCTTGAAGTTTAAAAACATTTGCAAGTCTCATTAATCCCTAATATGCAAACTATAAAATGTTTATTGATATATTTGTAAAATTATTTGAATTTATAATGATTTTATATATAGTCTCTATATAATGTTGGCAATTTTTAAGGTAAAATAATTTTATACTCTAAAATTTGGGTGAATAATCTTTTATAAAAATTAGAAATTGATGGATCTTTTTTGTGGAAAAATCATGGAAAATTAGCCCACTGGGCGAGCATTAGCCCCTATAATTTTCCATGATTGTATCTTCTTTTATTTTCAGAAAAGGAACTCAGTATTGACGATCAATAGTAGGATTTGAAGAAAGAGGAAAACAATAACACTCTGGCGAAAAATGAAAAAAGAGAGAGAAGAGAACTAGTCTAGTGATACCCTTAAAGCCAATATCTTGCATAAGACACACACATAGTGGTTGATAAGACACACACATAGTGATTGATGGTAAAGTCTTCAAAGTTGGTGAATTCACTTGTAATTCTTTGGAAACATAATGAAAATGTTTTGTAGTGATGAAACATTTCATGTGTAAATTGTAGTCTAGCTAATATTAAGTTGTAAATTCATATTGTAATACTTGACATTTCATATAATATAATTTATGTGGTTGAAATTATTTATAGTTGCTCTTAATATTATTTAGTATTGTAATTAACATATGTAACTTTGCATTTTCATATTAGATGAACCAGTGCACATTGTATAACATATTTTTAATTTAGTCGCAAAAGCATACTAAGTAATTTATGTTTATTAATAACGAGCACATAAAATCAATCGAAAACTACTAAATTAGTAATTTATATTGATTAATGATGAACACAAACAAAATGAATATACAACTAAATTAGCTGTTTACAATAATTAGTAATGAAAATAAATTAAATGAATATAAACTACTAAATTAGTCATTTATATAATGAATATGAAATTACTGAAAAAAAGATAAATGACTGCTGCAAATGATAATTTTTTTTATTACAAATGACAACTAAATTTTGCATATATATGACTATTAGTAGCTAATTTACAGTATCTTATAACGTGATCAAAATTTAGTCATATTTATTTGGTGATTAATTGGTTTTACATGATGACTAAAATTTGCATACATATGACTATTAGTAGCTAATTTACAGTATCTTAGAAAACAACCAACATTTTGGTCATTAATTGGTTTTTTCGGGTGACCATATAGCAATATAGTTCGTTGTATATTTGGTCATTAATTGTGGAAATTTATGACTAAATCAATGAATAAATTAATGACCAAATTAATGACTAAATATACTACTAGACGATGAAATTGAGACAACCAATTAATGATTAAGCTAAAAATGACTAAACGTTGGTCGCGTTATAAGATACTGTAAATTAGCCACTACTAGTCACCGATTGAAAAATGGTCATTTATATGCAAATTTTAGTCATTTGCTTAGTAACTAATTAGTCATTTTGTACTAGTGGTTGGGATTTCAACCATTATGCCCCATTGATGTGGCCATACCTTTTGCAACCACTTAGGTAGATTTGGCTGACATGCAATCCAAAGTTGAAAGGGCTAACAACTTTTTTGAGCGAATTAAACACATCCAACAATAGGTCTATGATATATTGGACAAAGCTAATGCTATGTACAAGCAACACCATGATCAACATCGAGTGCCGCACAAGTTCCAAGTGGGCAACAAAGTATGGCTACATTTTCAGAATGAGCACCTTGCTAGACCCCACTGCAAGCTTCACCCACTCTGATATGGGTCATGCACCATCACTATGGCTGCCAGTGAAAATTCCTTCGAATTCAACATCCCACTATTCCTTGGTCGAAAACTAGTGTTCAATGTAGATCACCTTCGGCCATACTTTCCACCATTGTTAGACACATCTAACATTGCAGAACAACTCACACTAGCAGAGCTCAACTCAGACTGCATGGAATAGGCGACAACTGATCAAATCATGGACACATATATCAAGAACACTTGGAAATATAGGACACAACTATATTGAGTTGTCAAAGTAGGCCAACTCCTTCACCAAGGAAAATGGCTCACCAAGGACCAAGTTCAACAGAAGTTTCCTCATCTCATGGAGGAACTCAACGCATTGGGGACCATTTCTTCCTAAGGGAGGAGGATTAAGCCAGGTGTATATTGGTGGCCACGCACCTATGCCACTTGGACCGTCACCATTATTTCTTTTAGTTTTCAGTTTCCTTAATTGTAGCACAATTTACTATTTTTGGCAGTTTTTCGGGTCATGAACTTTCAGACCTGTTTTGAGGCCCTAAAAGACATTTTTTGGCAAAATTCTTCCAGAGAATTCCATGGCAATTGCATCGGTAGTTGTATTCCTCAGAGAGATATTTCTAATGAGGAGTCATACACATCAAACAAAGATAATATGACCAAGTTATGACCCTAAGAAGTTGGCTGCCCAACTAACCCCAACAGGGCCCATAAACTCTTGGTGTTACATCTCCTTGGGTTATGGTTTTGGTTGTTTAGGGTTTTCTCTTATTTTTCAATAATAAAAATTCCCTTGAGCCTCATTATAACTTAGTTTAGAGGTATGTAGCCACCACATCTATTCTTAGAGATAAGATACTATTTCCCGAGCTATCTTATTTCCATTCTGTTTGTAAGCATAGTTAAATATTTTTCTATTAATGAAATGAAGTGTTTTTCTATTTCATCTCTGTGTTTATGATTATATCTGTAATTTGTAGCGTTCTTATTTAAGTTCAGATCATCCTAACAACTAGCTATTCCATAATTATGTATTACATCCCAGTTTTTCCTCCAATATTCACCATTCTAATTCTACAACAACTCAATTTCCTTGTTTTTTCCATGACAACCAAAATCATAAACCTCTTCATCACCGTGATCAGATCCTTGAATTATCAATACCCCTTGATGTTTCAAAATACTATTTTTATGAGCATGAGGATCTTTATGGCTGCTACAGGAGACTACACATTCCTATAGCATCATGTAGAAATCCTACAGGCTCAAGTCTCTAGTATTCCTAAGATAAATCATAGCATGCAACGAATTCCTACTTCTCTAGATCAACATTAGCAGTGAAGACACCTATTTCAACTCTAAAAATGGACCTAATTAGCAACAATATTTCCTATAGACTGCTACAAGATTATATGTTCAAGAAGAAACACCATGAGAACACCTGCAAATACATCATAGAAACCTCTAACATCATGAAAAGGTAAAACATTAGGTATGAGGATCTCTTACACTTACTCTTCAAATTCATTTGAAGCATTAGGAAACATTATGAGTGCAAAAATAAAATTAGTTTTATAGCTAGATAGACTAGTAGAGGTCTCAGACAATTTTGGTAGAAAACTCCACTTAGTTTAAAAGTTGTTACCATGTGTGAGGAGGTGAATAAGAAAAAACTAGGGGATCAATTAAAAAGTAGACCATTTTCTCTTACTAATTATGTGGTAAACTGGGAATGAGGGAACTAAGACCAACATAGGTAGATGATGGCTACTTTAACTACTATGCACTAAGTTTTCTCCAATCCACCACCTGACAACATCTCCACTTAACCTCGGGATCAACTTCATCTCACCAACTACTTTCATTCCATTTTCTACATGCACCCAAGTATTGAAAATCCTTAACAAAGTCTTCCACTACTATAGGAGAAGGCTATGGGACATCGGGTCAAAAATATCCAAGCTATGGGAACTGATATGTAACAAGCTGCAAGATACAAAGGGTTATACTACATGACACAAAACATCATTGGAAACACTCATAAAAGCCCTGATCAAGCTGAGGAATGGAGGTTTCGTCAAAAAATCGTAAGTCAAAGATCCTGCCATTACCTCACCCACATTTGTCACTGAGATTGTTGCTTAATTACTTGCAGTTATTAGTCAACATGTTTTCTGTGTCAAGGGTTTGAATTTACAAAGGAGAAATTAGTCAATATTTTGTCTTCAAATATGTAGAATGTTTTAAAGTATGGAGTGATAAGTTATTTTTAAAAGAATTATTTGGAAGCTGTGCATTTCCCTTAGCTACGAAATCCTCTATTGCCACAAGAAAACCCTAATTCCTATAGCATAACAAAAACATTATTTCGTTGAAAAAAATATTTTTGAAACTTGTGCAAGTTGTGTCATACAATGAGGGTAGGACTCAACAAGGGAGAACCAATTGATACCCCTCAGATTCATCAAAATCCTAAGGTCATGGTCATCCTAGAAAACTATTATTGGCTAGGGTTCTTTGGGAAACTTACAGGATATGATGATGATGTTGCCTTAGAGTTTCCTTGAACCTACACCATCCTAAGGCCCAAGAAGTAATCAATGCAGTTAAAGGGTTGATAATATACATTGATGAGGACTCAATAAGTACTGTCACTACCCTTCCAAAAGGGATACATTGGAGTAAAGAGGAAAAGAATGAAGCTATCAATGGAAATAGATGAATTTTCCTCCCTAACGAGTAGCCAAATGAAGAAAAAAATGGGATTAGAAGTGAAATCCTACCATACCATCGGACGGAATAACCTATCATATCCTCAAGTATATATCCCTTGAGTGAAGGCTAAGCATATTAAATGCTTAAAAATTTGAACTCCTTTATTAAGTAATATTATGTTGTGGTAAAAACACAACCCCACCACCCCATCCCCCGCCCCAATATTATCACTTAATTCATTACAGGGACCTCTTGATGAATCTTGGTCAATGTCACTTTCTGATTTCTAAGTTTGGATTTCTTCAATGAATTTTGAATCTGTTTTTTCTTCCTATGAAACCTTGTTTTGATCCAATTTGGTTGTTTGGTTTGGCAATGTGCCTAAATGAAAGATGGACATTTCTCCACTTCCCTAGCGCTCTAAATGTATATATAAAATGTACATTAATTTTGTTTTATAGACTTATTCATTTGCAAATAATAAACTTTTATTTGTAAATATTAGTTTTATTTTAATTTTTAATCAATTTGATTAATTATGAAAATAACCCCCAAGAACAGGATCTATTGTAAAGTGGCTATAGGTCATAGCCCTGTATCATAAAGCAATGGAGATATTTTATTAACAAGAGTAATCCCTGATATCCAAAAGTCTCAAACCTCATACCAAGTGGCTGCAATTCATTTATATATAATAAGCTATGAGTATTTGGAAGGACCCACCTCCCACATCATTCCTTCCACTCCCGAGTATCAATGATCGAAGATTTTCAACTCAACAAGATTTTAAAAACTTCTATCTCATATAAGAGATATTCATATCCTGCTGATATTTTGATATGAAAATACGCCATTTTTTCAATAACCAATCCTTCCAACCTCTGATAATCATCTCCCTCCAATCTCTAATTTCTGATAACATGTCCCTCCGATCTCCAATAATCATCTCCTTTCGATCTCTGATAATACACTCACCTCTGGTATTCAGACTCGATACACTATTTAAAAGGAGTTTAATAAGATATCGCATCCGCTTCATATCACAACCTCCCAATAACGATATTCTTCCCTTGTTCTCATTGTTAAAAGTTTCGATATCCATTTCTCTGATACAGCTTAGCTCTTTCCACTTGTCACTGCTAGGGGCGACTATCATATTAATTGAAAAAGGAACTTGATTTTTCTATTGGTTTGAGCATAATTAGGTTTTGTTTAAAAAGTTTTTTTGACACCATGGCTAATTTTGTTTTCTATTATAACACAGATTTCTGATTAAGGCCAGTGTTGAAGCAAATCTAGTCTACCACCAACAAAATTCCTCCAGATGGTAAAAGGATATTGTAATAAAAGAAAGTTGTTGAATCGATTGTTCCTCACATGTAATTTCATGTATTGGTTCGAAACAAGCAGGAGACAAGTAGGAACAACCTTATATGTGCAAACCAAACTGGGAAATCCATTCCATTGTGCTCATCTGTATTTTGGCTAGAATTCAAATTAAAGCCATCTATGCTATAATTAACCTTTTTTTTGAGAGTCTTGGGAAATTGCTATTATTTTTAAAACATGTATAAATACCCAAATATGATTATGAGAATAGGGGATTCGAATACAAGAGAAAAGAGGCAGAGTAATACTAGAGCAGACAACCTGTTTATATAGAAGAAGTTAAGACTCATTTGCATTATTATAATTCCTTGATGTTTTTTGTAATTGATTCATTTTATAATAAGATTTATTTTTGTAATTAGATGTACAACACTATTGCTTTCTCTATAGTTGAAAATAAATTCTTCAAATTTCAAATTCATTTATGGAGTATGAGTATGTATGTGGATTTTTAGCACTACTATTGACTACTTACTGAAATGCTCATTTAGAATCTGGTCAAGCTATGTTGCAAGGTTAATCAGAAATGAGATTCGAAACTGGAACTTGTATAAGGAAAAACCTTTATCTCCTTGAGCTGCTAGCTATCTAACAGTTTAATATTATAGATGTCCTGCTTTCTGCATGTCATGTATTCGAACTATTTCAGTATTGTGGCATGAATATTTGGGTCCTTATGCATATGTTTTATTAGGAATTGGAGATTTTTTCAGTTGGATGTATGTTAACTATTTAATGGGCATTTATTTGTATACATTTTCTCTAACAAGGATTAGATCTTGGAACTATTTCCTTTATCATATTCCAATTTCAACATACTTTTGTTTTGTTTCCTATCCTTTTAGCCTACTCTTGATTGAGAGAAGGACTAACCCTTCCTTCAATCAAGATATGTCTAGGATTAGATGCATATTAGATTATACTTTGCATATATTTCTACTTTTTGTGTCCTAGAAGTCCCCTCATACAGGGGCAATATTTTGAGTGGTTTGACTAGGCCATAAATTCAGCTTAAGGATCACCTTCTTGCCTGATAAAAAAGAAGATTCGATTTAATGTATCTGCTTTATTGGTAGGTCAAAGTCATACGTTAAGATAAAAGAGATAGAGAGAGGGTAATTGGACCGAATTGAACTAGTCGGAACCACCATTTCAATGGAAAAGGAACTATTTTTAAGTTCCCGACTGGGAGATCTCCCTTAAAATGTTGAAAGGTCATTTTTCTGATCAACAGATTCCAAGATAACTTTCTTATTCATGAGAGGATACATATCCCACACTTCCTACTCCAATCCCTAAAAGTTATGGGCACCAAGGTGAAGGAGGGTAAACATAATTACCTGGCCCATCACAACTTGATTAGATTAACAATCATGGATGCACTAGAACATGTTTAGTTCCTTATTACTCTGGTAGAATTTGTTGATATGGACAGATAAGCCTTCTAAGAGGCTCATGCTGAATTAGTAGAACCCCAGACAAAGTTTACAAAACCTCACACTTAGGTGACAAAACCTTAGATAGTGTTAGCCTAACCTTAAGAAGAATAAACAAAACCTCAAGAATATGTTGAAAAACCACAAAAGAGGCTAACTAAAAAGAGAAGGCATTCATAAGCCCTACAAAATATTGATAAGGAGAAGATCTCTTGGAAGAAGAAGAAAAGGAAATTGCAGCTACATTGGTAGCAATTAGAAATCCCACAAATCCAAAGAAAAGAAAACCTGCCCAATATGTTCCTTACATATGGAGGAGAAAAAACACTAGAGTGTGGTATAGTGGCAAGCAAAGACCTCCTTCTCCAACTCCTATCACTATTGAAGAAACCCCTAGTCGATAAAAACAATAGATTCAGGATCTAAAAGAGAAAAAAATTAAAGGAACTAGAGGTACAAACAACAATAATGCAAACACCTCTTGAGGAAATGAGGAAACAAACATAATCAAAGGGGAAAAATACTCATCTATAGGAAAAATTTTCCCTACCATTGGAACAACCTAGATAATTGCAAGAAATAGAAAGAGAAACAAAGAAACCAGCTTGAAGGAGAACCACCTCCTTTTATTCTTAGCTTGAGGTAGAAAAAACAATTCCCATGCACCTAGCACCACAACTATTCCTCGCATCAGAGCAGGAGAAAGTTGAGACTCACTGATGGAAGAGCATTTCCTAATCTAAAAGTGTCATTGATATCACCAATATGGAAGGTGAGATGAAAAGAATGAGAGAATAAATGGTACTCCTAAGGTTTGTTGAAAAATATAAAAGAGATCACTTGGAGAAAGAAAATAAGCAGCTGAAAAACCAATTGCAATAGGTGCAAAGGTTGCTATAGGAGAGGGACACTCAGGTTGCAACCTTGGAAACATATTTGGGCACCATGACACACCTCTATTTAGAGGCAGTCAATTGCAGGCAACCCTCAAAGAACTACTCCTTATTCCTAGAAGAGAACTGGTGTAGGTTTTAGATAAACATGCTAGCACAAAAAAGGGATGTCCCTCTACAAGAAGTTAAGGACTTCATTGAATTCTGCCTACAACGAAAAATAGAAGAAAAGGTCAAGGTTACTGAATTTTACCTTCACAGTCTTGTGCTTGTAGATCTGACCACATGAGACCTAAATCCATATTTGGGAGATGCAAAGTTATTGGTCCTAGCATCTTAGATAAGGCATGAGGAGGTCAGAGCTGAAGAAGTAAATAGGACCATGGATGGAAATATGAAGGAACCAATGTGGATTGGATTTGAACACCTAAATATATCCATCCTCACTTCCACTCATGCACTCCTAGCAAAGGATCCTAAAGTGGTGGAAGTTTACAAATAGAGGCAAGTGGAGGCCACCCTCCACTTTGAAGATACTTTCAATTTTTCTAGGAGAATAAATCTCACAGGATTACCAAAGGGGATGGAAGCACTACCTCATGACATGAGAATTAAAGAATATCATTCCCATGAAAAATTACAAGTTTCACTTGTGCAAACTCCATTGAATAAAAGGATAATTCAAAGGCTTGGGGACCAATGGGATGGACTTAGATTCAATCCAACTATGTTGTTGGAACTTCAAGAGCATCAAATTTAGGAAGATAAGTCTAGGGAGTGGAAGCACATTGAAGAAAATGTAGGTTTCCATTCAACAGACACAACCTCCTCCAACTCAACATGGAATGTCAAGCAAATTATCAAATACATGAATGAGGAAAAATAGTGGAAGGATGAGGAGTAGCTTGCTCAAAGGGTGAGCAACAATTTGAGTAAGGGGGTATGATGGGCCTCCTAATTAGGTAAAACATAAGTCCCATCTAACCTTTCCTAGGAACATAAAGGCTATATTAGACCTTCCTTTTTGCACTTAATAACACTTTCTTTCAAATGAGTTCTAAGGAAGGCTAAAGAGATTTTTCATGATTTATGTGCCTAACATGATTATAGTGCAGGATATTAAGATGATTTTACCCAAATTACAAGGATATATGAATAGAGATATTCATGGGGCCTTCCCCCTACTACAAAAGGTTCAAGCTCAACTATCTTGGGATAATCAATACTCCTTCTTGTTGCTTCTAGGTCACCTAGGGAACATGATCCAATTTTTTAGGGGTTTTGGAGGGAAAGAAGTCCTCCTTTTAACGAGGATTCCCCTCATTCATTTTGTATAACTAGAGGGCTTGAGTACTGCATTAGGAAGCAAGTAGAGGAAATATAATAACAATGTAGAGTATTAGGAAGTCTATGTTTCAAGTTTTGCAACTTTTTGCCATGTATAGGCAATCCTTCAATTAATAAAAGCCATCTTTGGTTTCAGTTCTTATTCTACTTCTCCTTTAGGCTTATGAGATTCCTTGGGTTAGGGTCCACCCTAGGTCATTAAGATCCCTTATGTAGCATTATTATTTATGCATTTGTTCATTTCTATAGTTTATTTCTGAATATTTCTTTTATGTATGGTTAATTAGATGATTTATAGTATTTCTTTACAAAAAATATGAACATTAGATGATAGCATTTGTAGTTGTTATATTCTTTAAATAACATTCTTTCTTTTTCATTTAAAATCACTTTGACTTCTTCTATTTATTTTCTATCCATCATTTACTGTTTCAGTGTGTCTACACAATCCCTTCTTTCGTAACTATAAGAAACCATATAACCATGTATCTTGATGAATAAACCCTAACACCACTGATGTGATGACTTGGACATGTGTGCCTTATCATTTCTTATCCCTTCCTTAGATTCTTTCGCTTTCCAACTTTGCCTTTAGCACATTTTTCTACTCATTGCACTGTTTCTTGTAGAAAAACAAAGACTCCTATAGTAGTTTTCAATTTTCTTCCGAAACTTACCCACATTTGCTTTCAACTCATGATTCCACTTCTTTGATGTGTTACAACGTCCCTGGAACCCTGAAAATGGAATTTAGTTGTAGAGATACCAAGTAGATTCCTTCACCTATAAATTTCTTCTCTGTTCCAAAATTAGGGTTTACTATTTGCAAGATTTTACTTTAGTTGTGTGTTTGATTTCTTTTCACAATAGAATAGATATTATTTCATTTCATTACAGCTAAGATGGTTTTACTTCCTTTATTACAATTAGCATAGGTTTACTTATTGTCTTTCATTCCCTGCAATTTAAAGTTTTTCCTGTAGCATAAAACAATTAAAGTGGTTTTTGTATAACTAGATTTCATCTCAACACTTCCACCCCCATCAAATTCAACAAAAAAAGAGATAATGCTCACAACACATATAGTGTTGACCCCTCTTAAGTTTGTACAAACCTCAGGTTGACAATTAAAGTTGATACCCTTTGGAGTTGCAACATTATTGTTTCAATACTGAGGGCTATCAAATATTTCATGGGGAATACCCTATTTCTTGGAATATTCAAATGGAGGGTGGCTTAAATCCCATGCATAATAACAACTAGTAATGTTATAATACTTAGCTAAACTCCAACTTAGACCAAATTAGAACTAGATATGTAATGTTGAAGTTTCCTTCAAACAATATATTTGAACTCATGGAGATAACCTACCATATTTTTTTGTGTTTGTATAAAAATATTATTTGTAATACTTACTATTAAACTTAGTATTTAAGCAAGAGATACAAAGTCCTTAATTCCTTTTTCTTATTTTGCTTCAATAAAGACTTTTTAAAACCTAAAAAAAGGTAATGTGTAATTCCTTCCATATCTAACTTAAAATTGACATATGATACTTTAAATAAATTATAAAATTTTAAGTGAACAAAAAAAATCAATATTTACCCCACTTAAAATTAAAACCAAAGAAATATAATATTTCCTTAAATTTAATGATGAAATTATGAAACTTTAATAATGTCTTATCCATTTCATAGAAAACTACCAGTTATAGCCAATTTATAAGGTTCTACTAAAAAAAGTATATTGATTAAACTTCAAATATAAATTTGTAATTCAATTTCAAATAAGCATTTGAACTTAATTTTTATAAATTGTTCATTGTTTAAAGGGCACTACAAAATTTGGTGGAAAAGTATTAGTACCAACTAAAAAAGTATTGATTCTTTCTTGCTTCATTGAGATTGCTCATCATGTAATAATATATCTATAATATTATTTTCTTACTTTTTTATTCCTCACATTATCCTCATGAAACTTCTAAGTATCTAGAATGTGGATGCAAGATTTGATCCTATTCTTTGATTGTTTCAAGGATAAGAAAGATATAGGTTAATTTTAGTCTAGAGGTTAAATTATTGATTATATATGTTTTTTCTAGATATTTTACTTAAGTTGGCAAGATACAGATATAAGTGGAGATCCACAAGTGGATGTAGACTTACATCTACTAGTTTTTTTGAAAAACCCAATTCAAATGCCAAATACAAAAAACACAAATATTTTAATTAGGAAAATAATAGAGTTAGAAATCAAAATTGGATTACAACAATAATAACTATAAGTTATAATAAAGAAAGGGACTTCTCATGCACATTATTGTTATCCATCCATGTTGCATAAATGATAACCAATAATTTGATAAATTATAATTATCATTGATAATTCATCATTTTGAAGACATTTTAGCATGACCATGAAGGTGGTTATAAAAGCATCTTTGTGAGTCGTATCCACTTCTCAATATTATAAATGATAAAATTGGTTTTATGGAAGGTACCATATTTGTGAGGAGCATCTATTTCTCAATATTATAAATGATAAAATTGGTTTTATGGAAGACTATGTCAACACTTTATCATAGTGTCTGAGTACAATCAAGGATAAGTCAAATGGTGATAACATACATTGATGATAATGATAAATCAATCCTTGAGAGTAAACATTGATAAAGTATACTTTGAGAGAAACCCTTGATGGATCATACCTTAGTAATGGATCATGACATATTGATAGATGAGTATTTATCTAAGAATGTGTTCTAAAGTTTTATCATTTAGGCCTTTTAGGTTTGGGGAGTTTTCCCTTAAAATATAAATTTCTTTCAGGGATTAATGGGTAAAAAAAACATGGAGTTTCTAAAATACATTTCATTTTCCATGGGATCTGTTTCATGAGTTCAAGATCTTTTTAAGGAATCTACTTCCATGAAGGATTTTTGATGAATTATTTCATTAGCTCAAGATGTTTTTTTTTCTAAAGAATTTATTCCACAAAGGATAATAAGTGATAAGATGGTAATATGATGCATTGGCTATAACGATAGATCAAACCTTGAGAAATTGAGAGTAAACCTTCATAAAGTAGACCTTGAGAGAAAAACTTGATAAAGGATACTTTGAGAGTAAACCTAAACATAAAGATAAATAAGTTTATGATCAATAATGGTGCTTAAGGGTTTAGATTTTAAGATTTGAAATTTTTCTTCCTGAAATATCAATTTCCTTTAAAAATTAGTAAATAAAAAAAAGCATTAATATTTTCAAAAACATTATATTTTATATGTATATAGATAGATAGATACATAGATATCAAATTTACTTCCATGAAGGATTCCATGTGATTTTAAAATATCTAAATATCTTACACATGAAGTGGGCTATCCTACAGAAGTGACAAATCCTATATTAAAAAATGATAGATCCATTATACTGATTCCCTAGAGATTCTCATTACTATTATATTTCCAATATTGCCTAACTCGAGTGGTTGGGATTGTGGTTTTCCATGCCATCCTCCCAGGTTCAAGTCTTTGGAGGCATGCTCTGAAAGCTTGTATTGATTAGGCTCAAGGAGTAGGTGACCCTAGGGAATTTTCACTTCATTTGTGGTCAATATGAGATGTGTAGGCTCTTGTTTAGTTATTGATTCTTTCTTGTAAAAAATAAATGATGAAAACAAATAATAAATCCATTAACATAAAATAAAACATTGTACATTTTTATTTAAAATTTGGTAAACATGATAAATCAAAAAAAATATTTACATGTAAAGAAAAATTATGCATTCAACTATGGTATGAATATATGCCTGAAACCATTTATCAATATTAATTGGGAATGAACATCAATGGAAGATACTCATCTTAATATCTTCACCAATTTTGTAAGTGGACTATTTATTTCATTAACTTTGTTTATAAAAATAAGTGATTTTAAAAGGTTATTTATGTTAAATTGCAGCAAAAAAGGACTTCATTTGATTTGTGCCTTAGTCAAATAGAGAAATTTGAAATTCCACATCACCAGGATGACTTGAGTTTCAGTTAGCAGGAGTGAAATGGCCACGTTAATTATTTAAGTCATTCAATTCGCGTTTGTGGGCAACAAATAGAGTTGTGCATAAGTTGATTTCTAAGATCTAGAAATCTAGTGGAGTTATAGTTAGTGAAATTCAATTATCTGAGCTCTATTCATGAATAGATTCAGTAAGAGTTCAATTGAGTAGTTGTAACTATTTTTAACTCACTGATGTTTCAGTTAAGTAGTCAATTTACTAAAAATAGCCCTAGTAATGTATGGAATTAGAATTGTCTAGTTGAGTGGAGGAAAAAGGAATCAATGTAATCATTATTGTATATTCGTGAGTGTACAATGTTTGCATGTAGCAGGTGAGGCTTTTCTCTTGGGAATTGCATAAGAAAATATGAGTTTTTCCTATTCTTTAGGAGCTAATTTCCTTAAGAATCGCACAAGGAAATAGGAGGAGTAGGAGGCCTAGATTTGGCTAAGTATTTGCTAGAGCATAACTAGGAGAAGGAGACCACTATTGCAATGTAGGTTAAGATTCAGGGGTTGAAGTTATCATTGTAATAGATCAATTTCTGATATGATATAATACAAATGGAGGAGGATTTTTCCAAGTTGGGTTCCCTAGGAAAACTATTGTGTTCATTGTGATAGAATGATTGCATGTGTTTCTATTATATGTTTTCTCTTCTGCATATTGAGTAGAAGAAATTTGTGTCTATTGTTTTTAGTCTGAATTCATTAACAACTGCAAATTTTGAGTTATTTCTACATGGTTTATACAAGCTATTGAAAACTACATAAAAACCATGTTTCTGATCAATCTCTCAAGAAATTTTGAATAGTAGAGTATTCTGTTGTAGATCTTCTTTAATGCAGGAACACCATCTTTCAATGAATTGAGGCTTGAGTATGCATTGGAGGGCACCTACAATTTTTGTGCCTGGAAATATGGGATGGAACCTGTGCTAGATGACAATGGAGTATTGTAGTACACACAAACATATATTGCAAAACCAACATTGTTAGATGCACAACAACTAGCTTAGTTGAAGAAATACACAACAAAATCCAGGGGGATTATCCCAAAGGGAGTCAGAGATCATGTGGTTTTGAATTTGCATGGAAAGGAGACTCCATTTGTAATTTGTAAAAATCTCCTAGATTTATTCCAAAGTAGCAGTTTTGCTAGGAAATTGGCATTGAAAGATAAGCTTAGGAATATTCAAATGCAGAAAAATGAAACCATTGTTTAGTACCTATCCAAATTCACTCATGTCAGAGATGAATTGTGTAGGATTAGATTAAAAGAAACACTAGATATGGTGTCATATTCAAAAGTGAGGAGGAAGAAAATTTTTCTCTAGCAGACAAAGGAAATAAGGCCCAAGCCAAGGCAAAATCCATCCAGAACCATGGAAAGAAGAAAGACCCAAGTAAAATTATATGTTTTCACTACCATGAATATGGACACTATGCAGCCAAGTGTCCACGCAAAAAATATAGTAAGGAGCTTGCAGGAGAAGCAAGAGGAGATGATCTCACATCACAATTCAAGTTGGATTTCACCCTCATTACATGCATGACAAGTACTGTACAAGGCAGTGTATGGTACCTAGATTCTGGTGCTTTATTTCATATGATAGGAAGTAATGAGTTCTTCAAAAACCTAGAGGAGAAGGATCTACAATTACACATAGAGCTTGGAGATGATGGGAGGCATAGTACCAAAAGGATTGGCATTGTCACCTTTAAGAGGGAGTCAGGCTCCCATCTTCAACTACAAAATGTAATTTATGTGCCTGCTATGAACAAAAAATTAATTTTTGTAGTTTTACTTGAATATCAAGTATATGATGTAGTGTTTAGTAAAGGGAAAGCTTATCTGAAGCATGTTGCTTCTGGACAAGTAAAAAAATTTGGCGTTCAGATCAAAAATATCTACAAGCTAGAGGTGGATGCATGCATTGCATTGATAAGAAAGGTAGAACATGTTCAGGGCCAAGATGTTGGAGAGATCTGGCATAGGCACATGGGACACCTACACCATGGAGCTTTGAAAATAATGCAACAAATCATCAATGGACTTCCAAAATGCACTCGTAATCAACATGATGTGTGTAAGGGATGCACTCTTAGAAGATATGTCAAATCCTCCTTTTAGGGCTAAGATAGCAGAGCTAGAGCCATATTGGCGTGATTTCACTCAAATGTGTTTGGGCTATTTTCTAAACTCTCAGTTGCCAAGCACAAGTATTATGTGATCTTTTGTAACGGATCTGATCTGAAAATATATGAAATGATACCAATATATCCAATAACTGTAAATAATCACAAAAAATAACAAGATCTTAATATAGATAGAAATTCTTCTTTATTGATCAAACCCTTAAGGTAGGGAAACACCATGCATTCACTCCTTAAGGAAGGAGACACTCCACAAGCCATATGCTTGTCCATACAATATTCCTCAATGGGGAGCCTCTAGCCTCTATATAGGCTTCATACATACAATACCATGGGTCATTACTATGGTTCCCTCAATAACATCTATCTAATACAATGGGCTTATTACATTATTGCTAACTACTTGTGGTCCCTTACATGATACGGGTTAACCACTTTATTTATTACTATGGCCCATCCCATTATTACATTATTCCCTTGGGTACCTCCCTCTGTAACATATACTATCCCCCCTAGGTATACTACATCTTCATAGATGACTTTTCCCGTAAGTGTTGGATCTATTTCATGAAGAAGAAAGATGGGGTTTATTTAAGGTTTGTTGAATTCAAATCCTTAGATGAAAATGAGACTAGACGTTAAATTAAATCCCTGAGAAGTGAGAATGGAGGAGAGTATGTGTCTAATGCCTTCAAAGAGTTATGTGTCAAGGAGGGTGTTAAAAGGGAGTTAACTGCACCTCACAACCCATAATAAAATGGGGTGGAAAAGAGGAAAAATAGAAGCATTGTAGGGTCTAAGAGAGAAATTTTGTGCAACCATGGATTGCTATTTTACCTATCAGAAAAAGCATTCAACACAACTATGTATTTGCAGAACAGGAGCCTTCAAAAAAATATTGGAATGATCACACCTAAAAATTCTTTCTTTGGGACAAAGCCAGATGTTTCCCAGTTTCACATTTTTGGATCCATGGTCTATTGTCATGTCTCCAAAGATAGAAGGAAAAATTTGGAGCCCATTGCAGAGAGGAGGGTTTTTGTAGGATACACAGAGACACCTCATATTTACCGGGTGTACATGCCCTTACTCAGAATGACTGTTATAAGGAGAGATGTGAGATTTTATGAGGAGAAGGCCATGAGAAGCTCTCTAGGGTGAGATTTGAGCATAACACTAGAGGAGGAGCTTATAGTTCCAAAGGAGGAGTCTCAATCAAGTCCACAAGATGTCGGGAGTAGCCAAATGTGGAGGAGAAGAGAGTAGGTTGAGTGGAAGCACCCACTCACACAGAACCTTCCAAAGAAGGGAGGAAGAGAACCAAGGAGGTAGATAGGTTGGTGCAGGAAGCTCAAGAGTAGGTTGGAGCTCCTAGATCCTTGCACAACCAAAGGGGATCACTAAACAAATATACTAGATATATGGCACTCATGTTAGAATTAGATTATCAGCCATCTTCTTTTGAAGAGGAATTATCCCAATCAACAGTTCGTACCTCTTACATTGTAGGCTGACTGGGATGTTGACGTGGCAGGTGACTATACAACTAGTTGGGTTTCCTTCAGTGAATTAGGTAGTGCCAAGTGGCATGATTTTATTAGTTTGAAATGGCGAAATATTATTGATTTATGGATTTTTCGGTGGCCAATCACAGGATGCCATGTGGCACAGTGGGGGGCCGCCACGTGGCAGCCCGAGTGCTACTAAAATTTATGTTAAGAGTCTAAATTGACTCCAATGGGTTTGACCACTGAACCTCCATGATACAAACTACATGGATTACCGTTATACCATGGATGTCGCTTGTTATAAGTGGGCAGAGAAATGATATTGAGGTGGCACAATGTGTAGGGAGGGGGGGAGGGGGGGCTGGCAGCTAATGCCTCACCCTCCCCACCCAGTGCCACAAGACTGAGCACGGGGGCTAGGGCTAGGCCCTAGCCGTCCCCATAATCAAACCATGACCGTTGAACTTGCCGCTTGTGACCACACTATGGAACCACTAGCGTTAACATAATTGCCAAACCTCAAACATAACTTCCGAGCCTGCCGCCCATGTGAGTGCTTAAACCATGGGGTCCACCTAACTACCAGCCGTCCAAAACCTCCAGTGCCTAACCAAACCACCAACTCCCTAATCGTGCATGTACACGCTCTCGAAAAAATGCCAAGCTAACTGCTAGCGCTAAGGGGCCAGCCCTAGGATGTGTGGTGACAATGTGGCCACGATTTTTAGAGTTAAGGCCTTAAAGGCCATTTAAATGATTCAATAATTTCGCCTGGAGATTGGCAGAATTGGTGCCCTGTTACCATATTTTGGGGCGAAATTGTAAGACCGGTGCAGGATTTCGGGGAAATTGTAGAGTGACTAGAAGAAAGGCTAGGGAAGCTCATATCTTCTTCAATTTTTGGTCTTTTCAGGAGCATGAAGAGGCTAGACATGCATTTTTGGGTCTTCTGAATTCAATGGAATAGGTTCAAGAGCCATTAGAGCACTTCTGAAGAGAATTTTTGTAGGTTTAAGTCTATGGGTGCTAGGATAAACCAATGGTTGCTTCAGTTTTTGAAGGCTTTTGAGAATGGAGAGGACCTTGTACGGGTTTTCTAGCCTTCATATGTTTTCTGTAGCAGTTGAGACATCTATGGTGTAGCTCATGTTTCTCTTTTCTCATTATGCCTTTTAGGAAAGTTCTCTTTAGTACTTCAAGTGAATTGTTGTACCTTTTATGCTCATTGTCAGATGGAGTATGGTGTATTGATTTGAGAACCCTTTTCTTACTGATTGTTTCATGACCGATTGTAGGTTGACATGTTCTTAGAGTGAGAGTTCTTTGTGGGAGAATGTTTCCTTGAAGGAGAAACTAGGCACTCTTTTTGTGAGAACACTTTATGTACTCTTCATCACTGAAGTATTTTGAGGATAATAAGATTGGGTGAAGCCATTGGAAGATAGACCAAGGAGACGTAGTCTAGGAGGGGTGAACTCCTTTATCAATTGTTGATGTTCAGTGTTTTTTAATTCATGTTTTAAGCTCATGAATTACATATAAAGACATAAAAACTCATGTAAAACTTGCAATCTACCTCATAATCCTAAAGCACTTTGTTTACTATTATGAATTGGAATTTGGCACAACAAACACTAGCTTTGCCATTCATATAAAGTTTGGTATCAAAGCTATTGGTTTTCCTGGTGCAAGGAGGATTTAAATGTTTGCAAGTGAATTTGAAGCTTACAAATTTGAAGCTCAAAAGAGGAGAAGGTTTGGGTAGGAGAGCAAGATACCCAAAATCTCCACCACTAGTTATACCTCAAATTGTAGTTGAAGCTTCAATAAGCATGGAAATGAGTTCAAAGCGTGATAGTCTCCAAGATTCGGAGGTAATTATTTCATTTCTCCAACAAGAGAGCATGGAGCTCAAAAGGCTACTTGAAGTTGTTGAGGAAGAGAAGCAAAAGATGCGCTTCATGTTGCAGAAATTTTGTGGAGGAACAAACTGATGAATGTTGTTCTACCAAAGCAGCAAAGAGTCACTCCAATATTAAGAAGGCTTGTGGACATGGAAAGAATGCAACCTATGGCTCTTGTTAAATGGAGGACACCTCTTATGAACCAGGGACATGAGGAGGTTTCCTTGAAGCATCCTCCACCGCTTCATCTAGGGTAGATAAGAAGGAGGAATTGTTGGATGAGTACCCATAAGAGACTAGTGCGAAAAGCAACTTAGAGAAGGAAGATGGCCAAGTCTACATCTTTTGTCCAGATGATAATGAGGACAAGTTTCTATCAGCACCAAAGTCCAAGGAGATGAAAGAAGAAAGACTGAGAGTCCAAGAAGACACCTCAAGAACTAGGAAAGAGTTTAAGAGCATCTTTGTCCCTTTGTCGAAAGATAAAGAATATGGTAAGCCTTTACATGCAGTTTCATTACCTGAAAATGTTGATTTAAGCTACCTTTCAACCTCTGAGAAGCATAGCAAAGGTATAGGAGCAAAGCTCTTGTCCAAGATTGGTTACAAGGGAGGAGGACTTTGAGTGAACAATCAGGGCATTATCCATCCAATTGAGGTGAAGGAGAGACCCTGATATGAAGGTTTTGGTTATGTTGAAAAGGAAGAATGGTATTCCAGCGATAGCCCTTGGGTATCTTGTTCTTTTTGTTATAAGAGAGGACATGAAGAGGAAAATTGTTGGGATTTACTTTCAGAATTGGTACTAGTTTGGTTTCTAAAGCACAAAGTGGAAATGAAATGCAAGACTTCTCCAAAGAGAGATGAGCAAGTTGAATAAGAGACTAAGACAATTTCTTCTCACTATTCAAGTTTCTCACGTGAGAAGCATGGTTCAAAGGATAACAAGGAAAGAACTAAGTCAAATTCTCCTTGCCAGGCTCATAAGCCAAAGGACAACCATAAGAGGTATAAGCATCTTGATTATTCAAAGGCATTTTATGATTGCAAACAACATGATGATTTGAATAACTTGTGGTGGAATTTTTTTCCTTGCACTTTTTGTCATGCACCTAAACATTATGTAGCTAAGTGCCACAAAAGGAAAGCATTAGTCAAGAAGATGAATATGTCAATTGGAATTGAGACCAAGAAGGGAAATTCTCATCCAAGTTTAAGGACATTTGTGGCAAGAAAAGCTCAAAAAAACGTTTGCACTCATTGCAACATAAGTTGGAATTGGATTGAAAAGTGTTGGAAGTTGCATCCACATCTTCATCCAAAGAAGGACGAATAGGTAATGGAATCACCTAAGAAGGAGAAGGTAGAGGAATGTGTAAGGCACACCATAACCATTCTAGAAGCAGTTCCAGAAGGAGGTGAAGTGCAGAAAGTAAATTCCCTAGCATGGTTGGGTAAGAAATGGTTGGACTATTTGTCTAATTATAGATTGCAGTAATCTTTCTATTTCACTTGTTGCATGTCCCCACAGTTGGGCATTTTCTAAAATTGATGTTTGTGAATAAATCACTTATATGCAACAATAATTTCTTTGGAATTGTTATGCTATTTTAGATTGATGATGAGTCAATTTGTATGGGAATTTGGAAGTCAAATTTATTCCATATTGTAAGATGCATGTCCATTTGTGGACATTTTAGTAAGCATGCTAAACTTTGGGATGAGTAGTTGCAGCACATTCATTATGTTACAAATGCGTCAAGCACTCATATATACAAGTATTTCCATGTGAAGCTTGTTTGGGTTATTTGCCAAAGTATTTTGGATTTTATCCTTGGTAAAGATTTTATAGAAGAATGCCATTGGATTTCATTCTTGAGAAGGATGTTGTTATTGATAGCCATAAATACATAGACAAAACCAAGAAGTTCATTGAGCAAATCCAATTGGTACATCAAATAGTTCAAGATCAATTTGAAAGTTCCAAGGCCAAATGGATCAAGATTCGAAAGGTGAGGGAATTGTGCTCTCATCTATTGAACAACTGAAAGTGATCTTTTGGGGGCCAAAACCTCCCAATGGGAGGAGTGATCCAGAGCTCAAAATTTGCTCAAAATTCAAATTTGTCAGATCAGTGTGGAAACCAAATTACCGCGTAGTGCTTGTCATTCTAAATCCAACACAACTCGTTTTGCGCGAAACAGACATCGTATGCTCCCAAAATAATGTTCCGTCCATTTTCCCAAACATGTGAATTTGGTAAAAAAATGAAAAACTACACAATCAACAGTCTTTACTGCTGACATGGTAGGCTGACTAGGATGTTGACATGGCAAGTGACTGTACATTTGATTGGGTTTCCTCTGGCGAATCAGGTAGTGACAAGTGGCATGGTTTCATTGGTTTGAAATGACGGAATATTATTGGTTTGTGGGTTTTCAATGGCCAATCACAGGCTGCCACATGGCAGCCCGAGGGCCACCAAAATTTATGTTAAGGGTCTGAATTGAATTTACCAGGTTTAACCATTAAACCTCCATCATACAAACTGCATGAATTACCATTATACCAGGGGTGTTGCTTCTTATAAGTGGGCAGAGAAATGATATTGAGGTGGCGTAATTGTGTTTGGGGGGCCCGGACTAAGTCCTAGCCCCTGACCATCCCCACACTACAGGACTGCGAGTAGGGGGGGCTTGCGATACGCCCTATCCACTGTTAGGCCCCTATACTACTAGAGTAACCCCTTATTGTTATTAGTACAACCCACTTATTATATTGATGTACCCATGTAGTGCCCATATTGTTACTATTGAGCCCCATAGAAGCCCACTATTATTATTATTGTGCCCTTGCATTATTATTGT
>APFE030490359.1:140208-158120 GCA_000404065.3 Pinus taeda
ATCATCCAAGAATTGTTCATTTATGTAATGTAAAGGAGGTTGCCCCCTCGAAGAGGCTGAATTATAAGGCGTTGATCTATCTTTTCTATCTTTTCTTGAGCTGGTTTCATAACATCCACCCCCATAACAAAACCATAATCGTTGAATCTGCTGCTTGTGAATACACTACAGATTCGACAACATTAACACAACTGTTGAACCTCAAACATAACCGTCGAGCCAACTACCCATGTGAGCGCTTAAATTACGGGTACCACCTAACTTCCAGCCATCCAAAACCACCAGCACCTAACCAGATCACCAGCTCCCTAACCGCGCATCTAAACGTGCCCAAAAAATTGCCAAGATGACTGTCAGTGCTAAGGGCCTAGCCCCAGGACGTGTGGCGAAAATGTGGTCATGATTTTCAGAGTTAAGGCCTTAGAGGCCATTTAAATGCTCCAACAATTTCACCTGGAGTTTAGTGGAATCGATGCTCCATTAGAAAATTTTGGGGCGAAATTGTAGGACCGGTGCTGGATTTTGGGGAAATTGTAGTGTGACTAGCAGAAAGGCTAGAGAAACTCATATCTTCTTTAGTTTTTGGTCTTTTCAGGAGCATGAAGAGGCTATACATTAATTTTTGGGTCTTCTAAAGCCAATGGAACATGTTTCAGAGCCATTGGAGCTATTTTGAAGATACTTTTTACAGTTTTAAGTCTATGGGTGCTAGGATTAACCAAGGGGTTGCTTTAATTTTTGAAGGATTTTGAGAATGGAGAGGACCTTGTAGGGGTTTTCGAGCCTTCATATGTTTTCTACAGCAGCTAAGACATCTATGGTGTAGCTCATGTTTCTATTTTCTCATTTTGTCTTTGAGGAAAGTTCTCTTTAGTACTTCAAGTGTATTGTTGTACTTGTTATGCTCATTGTGAGATGGAGTATAGGGTCTTGATTTGAGAACCCTTTTCTTGTTGATTTTTTTATGACTAACTGTAGGTTGTTGTGTTTTTAGAGTGAGAGTTCTTTGTAGGAGAATGTTTCCTTGACGGGGAAACTAGCAACTCTTTTTGTCAGCGCACTTTATGTACTCTTCTTCACTGAAGTATTTTGAGCATAATGAGATTGGGTGAAGCCATTGGAAGCTGGACCAAGGAGACGTAGCCCAGGAGGGGTGAACTCCTTTATCAATTTTTGTTGTTCAGTGTTTTTTAATTCATGTTTTAAGCTCATGAATTACATATAAAGACATAAAAACTCATGTAAAACTTGCAATCTACCTCATAATCCTCAAGCACTTTGTTTACTATTTCGAATTGGAATTTATCACAACAAACACTAACTTTTCCATTCAGATAAGAGGGAGTGTTAAATTGTAGCAAGAAAAGGATTCATTTGACTTGTTCCTTAGTCAAATGGAGAAACTCAAATTTCCGCATCAACAAGATGACTTGAGTTGTAGTTAGCAGGAGTGACCTGGCCAAGTCACTTAGTTAAGTCAGTCAATTCAAGTTTGTGGGAAAGAAGTAGAGTTGTGCATGAGTTGATTGCTAATATATAACAATCTAGTGGAATTATAGTTAGTGAAACTCAATTATTTGTGCTCTAGTAATGAATAAAGCTAGTAGGAATTTAGTTGAGTAGTTGTAACTATTGTTAACACAATGATCTCTTAGTTAACTAGTCAATTTAATAAAAATAGCCCTAGTCATACATGGAATTCAAATTTTCTAGTTGAGTGGAGTGTAAATGCATCACTATAATCATTACTGTATACTAGTGAGGTTATAGTGTATACATGTAGATGGTGAGGATTTTCTCTTGGGAATTGCGCAAGAAAATAGGAGTTTTTCCTATTATTTAGGAGCTAATTTCCTAAGGAATTGTGCAAGGTGTTGGCCCTCAATTTTGGTCTATTTTTGCTTGAGAAAAATTACTTAATCCATATATTTTCCACCTATTTTCCACTATATTTATCCCATTTTTATGTATTTCATGTACATTCAGGTATTTAATTTTAATTTTGCAAATTCTAAAGTATTTATGAAAATTTGATTTCAAGTGCAAATTTTGATAGATTCAGAAATTCCCGTAATAGCTATGTGGATGACATGTTTGTAGGACACTTGGGCGAGTTAGATGCATGGATGGATAGCTTGGGAACTAGGACCAAAATAATTCCACTTGGTCCAGTCAGAACAAACTTTATTAGGCCTGGTCAAGGCTGGTCAAACATGACTAGTCATCCAGAAAATCCCTAGGAAATATGGCAGTTTTGAGATTTTATGGGATTGATCATATTTCTGAAGATGGATTGGATGAGTTCAACTTATATAGGTGGATATGAGTAGATATGATTGTTAGAGATACTATAGATCAGTTCGTTTCATAAAACATCTATTTAAGCCAAGACTTTGATGGCTTATGTATGTAACTCTTATATAATTCTATGCTGAGACATTCAGATCTTGAAGATTAATTTGAAGAACCTGTTCTACTTTCATTTTGCTGTTTATTGATGTGGATGAGTGACTGACGCTTCAACTTTTGAAATCAACTTCAAGTGTGCAAATCAAGGGTGGAGGGCCCCCACTCCAAGCTAAGTACACTTCATTATTAGACTAGTTTCATTTTCCATAAACTGGTTATCTTAGAACTTGTTTATATGCTTTGTTTCGGATTTTCTTATGAATTGATGTGTGATAATTTATATTATTGGATCTTAGTTTGTTTATCATTCTAGTAAGATGGGATAACAAAGTGTTCAAGTTGAATTCTCCTTCTATTAAATTGATATATCAAAACTAGGCTTCTCCTTTGTTACATGCAATAGTTTTTCTTATGTATTTTTAGTTTTCAAATGATAGCATAATTATGAATGCATTGTGACAGAAATTACCCAAAGATCTCTTAAGTTAAGAGTCTTCTTCATTGTTGATCTATGCATCTTAAGCTATTGTTAATTCCTAGTTTCTGATTTCTATTCATCAAGTAATAATTGAGAGAGAAGTACACAATTGGACCTCTTAAGTTAAAAGCCACTTCATCTTTCTTTCATTGCAAAAGTGAATTATAAAATATTAATGTAGGCTTATATTTGTAATATGCACTTCTTTAGTTTTTAAAAACTCGTCTTTTAAGCTTGACTATACCCGATATCCATATATTGTGGACTTGCCTCCAAGTTTTACAAACCTAAATTGATAAAGAGTACTTGTGTTAATTTGTGTGAATAAATTAGCTCAACATTTTGGCGCCATTGCCAGGGAGGCAATTATCGGCATAGTCAATTAGAAAGATAAATAAAAACACTAAAAATTTCATAAAACAAAAATAAAAAATTATTTACATTTCTTTTGGTCTTGTTTCTTTATGCCTAGAAATAGAGATCCTAAAGGTAGATTTATTAAACAAAACCCCCCATCAATAGAGGTAGGACCATCAAAGCTAACAACACTAGTTGTTGGAAAGCCAACAATTGAGGAATTGGAAGAAAAACAAAGAATGGGACAAAGATTAACTTTAATTGAAAGGTAAACTTTGTTAGCCTGGGAGGTAAAAAGAAAACAACAATCAACAACAACACCTACTTCAGGAAAACAAAAAGAATTTGTTAAAGAAAAACAACCCATTTTTGAATCTATAGGTCATCCTATCTTTGAACAACTTGAACCTCAAATTGGCATTGAAACAATTGAAACTATGGCAAAAGAGGGACATGGATCTGTTATTCTTACTCCTGAACAAATACTTGAATATGAAAGGCAACAAAGAGAGTGGAGAAGACAAAGAGAGGAATAGGCAAAAAGTGAAAATGATAGAAAAGGAGAAGAGGATAGGAAAAGACAAGAAGATGGTGGTGATCAAGAAACTACTTTTGGCTTTCTAATAGTGAATACAAGAACAATATTAGGAGAAGACGTGAAAATGAAAAATATTCCACCTTCTGTATTGCCAAATTTTTATGGAATGTCAATAGAAAATCCCGATTCCTTTATGTTTTAATTTGACATCTTATGTAGAACTTATGGATACACTAATGACATACACAAACTTTGTCTCTTCCCTGTTACATTGAAAGCAACAACCTTAAAATGGTTCATGATTTTAGGAGAGCAAACAATAGCTTCTTGGGATGAAATGAGATCTATCTTTCTTAAAAAGTATCAAGCCTATTGTAGACCAAGGGATGCCAAAGAGGATGTGTTCAGAATGACACAATAATAATATGAGTCTAGAGGAATACTTAGAAAGATTTGCATATAATCTACAAAAATCCAAACAACACTCTCTAAATCAAGAAACCATTAGAACAATCTTTCTCAAAGGAATAAGAGATGAATATCCTGACATTTTGAATGTAATGGGAAAGGGTGATATTTCAAACTTGCGATTTAATGAAATTTTTGATTTGTGTCAAAAATATTCTAGAGGGAGATCAAAATCCGGAAAGAGAGACGTGAGTTCAAAAGCAACAAAATCAACAGCAGGAGGAGTAACAAGAGCAGATATAGTAAGCTTGTTAGAAAACTTCAAAACTGATATTCTAAGTACATTAGGAACTCAAGTAGATATTCTGAAAGAAAATAAGAAGAAAGAAGAACAAGAATAAACTTTAGTAATCTTTTGTTCCAAATGTAGAAAAAAACATGCATTAAGAGAATTTCCTTTGGATAGTGTTCAAGTGTGTGGCATTTGTACATAAAAATCATTCAACAGAAAATTGTCTAAGGTTGAAGGAATTGCAAATGAATCCAATGGAAGAAGTGCAAGGAACAAAAGGATTCTACTATGTGGCACCAAGAAGACCTTGGAAACCAAGGATTCCTCAACAAAATCTGCAACAATTCCCTCAACAAACTATCCATATCCACCTCAAAATTATTGGAGTAATTCAATGCCATGGCAAGCTTGGTCTCCACAACAATATCCAAACCAACCTGCACAAGGCTGGAGAGGATATGGTTATGGAAATCTGACACCTCAACAATACCAACAACAATATCAAAAACCATTTCCATACCAAGAATATCCACGATCCATGCAATTTCCGCAACAAAATTATGCATATCCATTATCCATGTCATTGAATCCCCAAAAAAAATTTCCACCACTAACACAACCACAAAAATTACAGCTACCTTCAAACCAGCCCAGACCAACTCAATTACCAGCTCAACCAATTGTAAATCCAAGCAATAAAATGGATAAACTTGCATACAATGTAGAAGAAGCAACATATTTTCCAATATATTCTATTCTTCCCATAAATGATGTCCATTTAAGATCTGAAAAGGTGCTAAAAAAGGATTCTCCTCCAATCATAGAAGAGCCAAATGAGCAAGGAGAACAACCTGAAACATCACAATTTGAAAAACAAATTCAGAAAGGAAAAACTATTATAACTCAAACACCACCTTATCCTAAGAGGTTAGTAGAGCAACAAATTGAAATGACCCTTCCTGTATTTGACATTTTGGATGAATTGAAGAATGCTTATGTAAAAATTCCTTTATTGAAAGCAATCAAAGAGATATCAATATATGCTAAAACAAAAAGGAATTATGCATTAAGAAAACTGGTAAAAAGAAGAAGGATCCTACTACAATCCAAGTCACTGGAAAATTAGCGAGCCTCATGTCAACAAAAACAACACTAGAAAAATATATTGATCCTGGTATCCCTATGGTTACTATTTCAATAAATAATTTCTCAGTTCCAAACACATTGACATATTTGGGAGCTGCTATAAATGTAATGACTATGGAGACAATGAAGTATCTGCATTTAAACAACATTAGATCAACTTCTATAATCCTAGAGTTAGCAGATAGATCTAAAGTTGTACCAGAAGGAGTACTAAAGATATTATCGATTTATGGGAGTATCCTATTGACTTCCTCATCTTGCAACCAAAAACAAATTTGGGAGGACATCCTCTAATCTTAAGCAGACCATGGTTAGCCACTGTTGATGCCTTTATAGGTTGCAAATCTCGAAGTATGATTATTGCATATGGAGATGAATGAAAACACATTACACTTTATTCACCTACACAATCACCTTATTTAGAATCAATTCTTGAAGAACAAGAACAACAACAAACTAAATCAGTTCCAAGTATCAATCAAGTTTTTAACCTTAGAGAAGAACAAGAGAATGAGGATTTGATGGATCTTTTCATTTCAAAACCAAATATTTCGGAGTAGCTTAGAGAGATTCAATATGAAGCTGCAAGTAATCTTTTGAATCAATGTTTTCAGGAAACTTGTACAATCCAATATTTTTGGAGCTCCTTTACAAACATTTTTCTTGTAAACACTATCACCAATTCAACAACAAAAACAATTGAGATATATCCTGGAAAACATTTAAACATTGGTAATCATTTGCAATCGTCACAAGAACAAGAAGTAATTGCATTATTACAAAAATATTCAAATGCTTTTGCCTGGGATTATATAGATATGCAAGGAATTCATTCCAACACATGTATCCACCACATCTATACAGATGATCATATTAAACCAGTAAGACAACCTCAAATAAAAATGAATCCCATGATGAAAGAAATAGTGAAGGAAGAACTGTAGGAATTGCTTAAAGTTGGGTTCATCTATCCTATTTCAGATAGTTGATGGGTTTCTCCATTGCTAATTGTACCAAAGAAAAATGGGAAGTGGAGGACATGTGTAGATTACCAGGAATTAAACAAAGCAACATTAGAATATCATTTTTCGCTACCATTCATTGACCAGTTTCTAGACTCATTAGCTGGAAATAATTTTTTCTCCTTTCTAGATGGTTTTAGTGGGTATAATTAGATTAGAATAGCAACAGAAGACCAAGACAAAACAAAATTTACCTATCCATGGGGAACCTATGCATATAATGTCTTGCCATTTGGATTATGTAATGCACTTGCAACTTTCCAAAGAGCAGTGCTTGCAATATTTGTTGATCTAATCCATGAATGTGTAGAAGGCTATATGGATGACTTCATGGTATATGGAAACACATGTGATTATTGCTTAAATAATGTAGAGAAAGTTCTAAAACGATGCATAGAAACAAATTTTTCCTTGAGTAATGAAAAATGCTACATGATGTTAACGTAAGGCATAGTTTTGGGACACCATATTTCCTCCTCGGGAATTAAGGTGGATCTAGCTAAAATAGAAGTCATTGTGAATTTAATGCCACCTACAACTCAAAAGGAGGTAAGGAGTTTGCTGGGTTATGCAGGTTACTATAGACGATTCATAGAAAACTATAGTAAAATAGGCCAACCTCTATTTAAGTTGTTAGCAAAGGATGTTAAATTCCAATGGACAAATCATTGTCAAATTATGCGTTTCAGATATTGAAAGAAGAAATATCAATTGGACCCATTCTTCGAGGACCAAACTGGTCTCTTCCATTTCATATTTCAACAGATGCATCTGATACTGCTATAGATGCATCACTTGGACAGAAGGAAAACCTGTTCAATTATGCAATATACTACATATGTAAAAATTTAACACCTGCAGAATTGAACTACACAGTCACAGAAAAAGAAATGTTAGCTATAGTAAATGAAGTAAATAAATTTAGGCATTACATAACAAGATTACAGACCATTCAACAATCAAATACTTAATGAACAAATCAATCACAAATGGGATAATAACGAGATGGTTACTGTTAATGCAAGAATTTAACATTACGATTCAAGATCGACCAAGGAAAGACAATCAAGTGGCCAATTTTCTTTCAAGATTACATTCACCCAATGATCCAAATCCAATTGTAGATAAATTTCCAGATGAACATTTGTTTACAATATTAATAAAAACACCATTGTTTGCAGACATAGCAAGCTATCTATCTTCTTGGAAGTTTCCAACTCAGTTTTCAAAGAAACAAAAATGAAAAATCATTAAAGAAAGCTCTAGATATAGTTGGGTGAATGGCGATCTATTTTATACTGGTTCAGATTTAATAATAAGAAAATGTGAGAGAGAAGATGAGATATTAGAATTCTTGAAAGCATGTCATGATGAACCCTGTGGTCGTCATTTTGCAGACAAATGAAGAACCTACAATGTGCTACAATTGGGATACTACTGGCCAACAATATTCAAAGACTCCAAGGCTTATGTCAAGTGGTGTGACGGTTTCCAAAGAGTAGGGAGACCAATAGTATTAGATGAGATTCCACTTAAACCACAAGTTGTTATAGAACCATTTGAGCAATGGGCTCTAGATTTTGTGGGACCAATAAATCCACCATCAAATGGAAAAAAGTACATCTTGGTATGTATAGATTATGTAACTAAATGGGTGGAAGCAAAAGCAGTCACAAAGGCAACAGAAAACACAGTGGTCACCTTCCTCTTTGAGGAAATATTTGTGAGATATGGTGTGCCTAGACAGATTGTAATTGATCAGGGAGCACAATTTACTTCAAAACTTGTTCGGGATCTTACGGAAAAGTATAAGAAAAAGCATCGGAAATCCACTTCGTATCATCCTTAGGAAAATAGACAAGTGGAAGCAACAAATAAAGTCCTAGAAAATATTATGACCAAAATAGTACAGCTAAATTGGAAGGACTGGTCAGAAAATTTAAGAGAGGCACTATGGGCATACAGAATAACATGGAAAAACACAACTGGGTTTAGTCCATACTAGTTAGTGTATGGAAAAGAAGTCTTACTGTCCATAGAATTTCAGATACAAAAGTATAAACTAGCAGCAGGACTAGGACTAGAATTGTCTGAAGCACAACAGCAGCGGATAATGGAATTAAACCAACTAGATGAACATCGATAGCAGGCAATAGAAAACACAACATTGGTACAACAGGAATGAATGAAATGGCATGACAGATTCATCAAGAACAAAACATTCATCAAAGGAGAATGGACATTACTGTTCGACTCCAAATTCAAAGATTTCAACGCCAAGTTCACAACACACTGGTTAGGTCCATATGACATAGAGGAAATCTTTGATAATGGAGTTGTTCAAATCAAAACAATTGACCAAGAGTCTACATCATTTTTGGTAAATGGACATAGGCTCAAATTTTACAACATGCCTATCAACAAAGAATAATTCATGAAACAACTGGTACAAGAAACAGAGCTGGAAGTAATGGCACAACAGAGCCATGTATCTTGCAGTACTCCAGAAGAATAAAAAAAAAACAAATGAATAATAAATAAATAAATAAAAAGTTTGCTAGTGAAAACCAGGAAACTGGCACCACATAAACAAGAATTCATAAAGGAAAACCAACTTGTTTTGGACTGTATTAATTCACACTTTCTTGTTCTACATTTATAACAACTTTGTTTTGTAGAAAATCCTCAAGAAAAGCATGAATTGAGGACAAGTCATTAGATAAGCAAGGGGGAAGGTCACACAAGAAAATTAGTTGTGCAGCTGAATTGACGACGGAACTTGTATTGTTCACAGTTGGGACCTGAAATATTTTTGCAACCAATGTGAGTTGGGACCTAAAATATTTTTGCAACCAAAGTCAGTTGGGACTTGAAATATTTTTGAAATTGATGACAGCTAGGGACCTGAAATGTTAGAAAACAACATGTATATATTGTATGAACTTGAAACGTTAAAAAAGCATGTATACATTGTTGATAGTAGGGACTTGAGTTATTATGAAACAATTGAAAAGGGACCTAAATGACAACCGACAATTCAAGAACCAGAATCAATGAAGAATGTTAGAACAAGAAGTAGAAATAAACTCTATATTTCAATATCTAAGACATTTGATCAGAAGACCTCATCCAATATTGTCAAAGAACAACAGACATCATCCAATATTGTCAGGGAAGTACAAGTATAGTAAGTACACAATTTTTCTCTTGTAAATTCAATTTTTTTTTAGAAATTTTTAGTCTTTGTTAAAATTGAGATTAGTACCTGAGTGTATATTTTCAATTCATTTCATTACCTCCACCCATTATCCTAAGTATCATCTTACATTTATTTATGTACATTTTACATTTATTTATGTACATCCTATAACCTTTATATTCCATAACCTATGTACATCCTATATTCATTTCATAACCTTAACCCTAAGTCTATAACCCTAAGTGTTTTTCCTCAAAGAAAAAGGGATTAAAAAATGCAATGAGATGGAACCTGCACAAAAAAATCAAACATTAGTACCATGGAGATAATTTTAAACATGACCTAGGTGGTCATTTTAAAATTATAAGATATATTATATAACAGAAAATATGCGCATCATGAAACATGCTGCAAGAAATACAAAATCAAAATGATCAAAGTAATAACCTTGTCATAGCGCATAAAGAAATGATATTAGTACTATATGCATGGTGTAAGTTATAATGGAAAATACAAATGATAAGAAAGCATGTGGTAACACGATGGGGTAAGGTTATTATCATTTCAATAAATAGCAATCATGCACATTATGGAAGCCATTAAATCGAAATGATTTATGGGTGTATGGTTCATATGATGGAAATACAATGAAAAGTGAAGAATGATGAATATAACTAGCTGTGGGTAGTGGCAAAGGTGTAAAACGAAGTCATGAATCATGCAATCGATGGTGTAAGTGTGATGGTGCAAGGTTATTATTGGTGTGGCTACAAATATACGAAGCTGTATTGCCGGTGGTAATGTATTACAAACCCAACGCAAACCTTAACGAATTCATGCAGGTGAATGTGGCAGTGACTAATACATTCAACAGATAGAGGACTGGTGTGTTGGCATGTGAAGGACAACCACGACTGGTACGTTGGCATGTAGAAGGACGACCACAACAAAATTGAAAAAATGACTGCAATAAAATGAAGAAAAGAGGAATTTGAATGATGAAACATATAGCCTGGAAAATATCATTGCAAACAACTCCATAAGTGGTGACTGGTTAAAGGAATACCCATGATGGCATCACCCAATAGAAAATGTTTATGCTTATCAGTCAAAGCACGAAAAACAATTGGAAACAATCAAGAGAAAAAGAACTCTTTCAAACAATAAAACTCTGAGTTCTCATAAGACCATTCTCAGAACCATTCCGCCATTACTATTTTACATTTGTTTGCCATCACAACCATTGAAGGCTCAAGAGAATAGTAGCAAGAGGTTGAGAGCGTTAAAATGTTTTGACAGTGGAGGTAAGGGTAGAAATAGAATGCTGAGGCCGTGGAGAGATAAGCAGGGTAAATCGACGGAGGAAGTGCAAGTTAGTTGCCAAAAATCTTGTGGAAAACTTAAGGTAAGCCAAGATTTGATTTGTTTCTATTTGGATGAGAATTGCAGAGGAAATGTTGGGATCCCTGTCGCTGAATCTTTTGCTAAGAATGCCTGTCATTTAATGAATTTTTCTATTTATGCCACCAATCATTAAACTAAGGCGTTCAAAATGCAGATTGAATGCATTAAGGATAATATGGAGCGCAACTAAGAGGTCGACGAGTCAAGCATTCACAACCATTCCACAAGCAGCCAGGTATATTCAAAAAAATCGCCAAGTCTTTAGTCAAAACAGAGGTTTATAAATAAAGTTCAAATGCACAAACAATGGGTTAATACAACTTAGACATAATTGGAGATAAACGTTTTGTTAACTGTAGGAGGTAGCAAAACGAAATGAATTCAATTGTGCATGATAAATCTTCCACGATAATTCAAAATAGAGTCTGTTCATAAATGTTGAATGCATAAGGTAAGGATTTTGTGTAGAAATGAAACCTGTAGTCTTTGTAAAACGAATAGCCAACTCATTTTACAACTACACCTGTACATATGTTTTTATGATCAAACAGTGTGATAAATAACCAAGTTTTAGTTCGATGCATGAAGGAATAGGTCAATAAAAATAGAGTATTGGGTTTAGCTTTGAAGATTTGGGTCTATATTTGAGTGCATTGACTATCATATGTTGATTGTATCAATAGTGTAATGGTTTATATGAGTCATTTGAACAGTGAGAAGAGAAGTTTTGTATGTTAATGCAATGTTGTATATTGGTTGTTGAGCAATGAAGAATCTTGATTGTATAAACAATGAAGTGCTGGAGATTGGTTATTGAAAAATAGTGTATCTTGGTGATTGAGCAGAAAAGTATTGTATGATGATTTACATAGAGAGCCTTAATTCAAACTCAGTGAAAACATTATTCTGAGATTATATTAAGAAAAACAAAAATTATAACATGATTTCTGTTTTCTTATATATGTCTATTTCAAAATAGGGTACAATTTTTTCAGAGATGTATAAGGGAGAATGTTTGATTGCTTGAACAAAATAGGGTATTAAAACAAAGACAGTGTGGCTGCAAAGAAATAGACAGAGGCCAAAATAAATTGATTTAATTGTTGAAGAGGGCAGGTAAGCTTCTATGAGCTAAACCAGAAAAGATTTATTTTATGAATTAGTACTTGTTAGTTGTCATTATAGAGGATGAAGTTAATAACAACAGAAGCATATATTCAATGGTTTATAGAGACAATGACAACAAGGATAGAACCAAGATTCCAAATAGAAAACTGAAGGAAAGAAACAATAGAGAAGCTATATCAGGCAGGGCTTGCAGGTTTCTTGCAAAGGTTTAGTGGCCACAGTGAAGAAGTAACAAGGGAATTTATAAACAATTACACTTAGAAACAAACAATAGTAGGAAACATAATAATTCCCGTAACTCAGAAATTCCTTTCACAAGAATTGGACCTGCTGATGATAGGAGAGAATTACCATAAGGGTTTTCATTTCAAGGAGAAAGTGTGGACTTTCTTCCTTGAAAAAATATAAAGGTAACCTTTGACAAGGCCAAAGGTATACCCAAGTAGTGGTTAAATGAACTACGGAGAGAACTGGTATTAATTATACAAAAATTCATCACATGTGATAAGGGATACAATGTTGCACATCTGTATCACATTAGACTCCTACAGCACATTAAGGTAGAGGTTAAGATTAACCTGCCATATTTCCTCTTTAGAAGCCTCCTAAAGATGATAGAGTCAGTCAAACATGAACATAAGCCAAGAGAAGCATAAATTTATCACTAGAGGTTGATAAACATCTTGGTAGAATATCAAGTAAGATCACAGGGGATGATCTGGAGGGAGTTTTTGAGCAAAAACCAGTATAATGAATAGGTCATTGAGGAACAAAACAAGGTAGAGCAGGAAATCAGGGGGATGATGAGCTCATTTTTTTATCCCAGAACTAGAGCAAAAAAGCAAACCAATACAATCATGCATGAAAATGAAATAACCGTCATGTCTATTCCTAAGAGGTTTAGGAACAAGAGTCCAGGTGAGATAAATAGCAGGGATAAAGAAGTACAGATAGTAGACACATGTTGGACAGAAAAATAGGCAGAGGATAATATTGAGAAAGAGGCATTAGAAAAAGATTCCTACTATGATGATGTAGTAGCAACATCATTTGTGAAAAGAAAACAAGAGTTTGAAAAGGAATTACATTTGAGCAAGATTAGAGAGTTAACAGACCAACTTGAAATAAACAAAATTTTGGAAAAGCATTTGAAAGAAGACAACAAGGCAAGTAAAAAGAATAATGCTAAGTTGGTTAAAGAAACATAAAAGTTAATTGAAGAAATAGGAAGGTTAAAAAGAAAAAATGATCTAATCTGCAAGCAGGCATTCAAAGGGCTCAAAGAGAAGAACATGTGGAAAGCTAAATATGAGAAGCAGAAAGTTGAGGCCACTTTATATAGAGAAGAACATGATACAGGTATGGCCTATTTGATAAGAGCAGCACAACAATAAGTATCAGGGTCTGGAACTGCATCCACAGCAGGGGTTAGCAGATCAAAAAGGAAGCAGCAAGCATGAGGACATGCTTGATGATTAGCAAGGGGGAGATGTTGGCCCTTAATTTTAGTCTATTTTTGCTTGAGGAAACTTACTTCATCCATATATTTTCCATTATATCTATTCCATTTTCATGTATTCCATGTATATTCAGTTATTTAATTTTAATTTTGCAAATTCTAAAGTTTTTATGAAAATTTGATTTCAAGTGCAAATTTTGACAGATTCAGAAATTCCCGTAATAGCTATGTGGATGACATGTTTGCAGCAAACTTGAGCTTGAGTTAGATGCATGGATGGACAGCATGGGAATTAGGACTGAACTAATTCCACTTGGTTCAGTTAGAACAAACTTTATTAGGCCCAGTCAAGGCTAGCCAAACATGACTAGTCACCTAGAAAATCCCTAGGAAATATGGCAGTTTTGAGATTTTATGGGATTGACCATATTTCTTAGGATGGATTGGATAAATTTGACTTAGATAGGTGGATATGAGTAAATATGATTGTTAGAGAGAATATAGATCAGTTTTTTTCATAAAACTTCTATTTAAATCAAGACTTTGATGGCTTATGTATCTAACTTTTATATAATTTTATGTTGAGACATTTGGATCTTGAAGATTAATTTGAAGAACCTATTCTACTTTCATTTTGTTGTTCATTGATGTGTATGAGTGACTGAAGCTTCAACTTTTGAAATCAACTTCAAGTGTGCAAAGTAAGGGTGGAGGGCCCCCACTCCAAGCTAAGTACACTTCATTGTTAGACTAGTTTCATTTTCCATAAAATGGTTATCTTAGAACTTGTTTATATGCTTTGTTTCAGATTTGCTTATGAATTGATGTGTGATAATTTATATTATTGGATCTTAGTTTGTTTATCACTTTAGTAAGATGGGATAACAAAGTGTTCAAGTTGAATTCTCCTTTTATTAAATTGATAGATCAAAACTAGGCTTCTCCTTTGTTACATACAACAATTTTTGTTATGTATTTTTAGTTTTCAAATGATAGCATAATGATGAATGAATTGTGATGGAGATTACCCAAAGATGTTTTAAGTTAAGAGTCTCCTTCATTTTTGATGTATGCATCTTAAGATATTGTTAATTCATAGTTTCTGATTTCTATTTATCAAGTAATAATTGAGAACGAAGAACACAATTGGACCTCTTAAGTTAAGAGCCACTTCATATTTCTTTCATTGCAAAAGTGAATTAGAAATTGTTAATGTAGGCTGATATTTGTAATATGCATTTCTTTAGTTTTTAAAAACTCATCTTTTAAGCTTGACTATACTCGATATCCATATATTGTGGACTTGCCTCCAAGTTTTACAAACCTAGATTGATAAAGAATACTTGTGTTAATTTGTGTGAATAAATTAGCTCAGCACAAGGAAATAGGAGGGTGAAGAGGCCTAGATTTGGCTGAAGTATTTGTTAGAGAAGGCTCAAGAGAAGGAGATTAGTATTGCAGTGTAGGTTGAGCTTCAAGGATTGAATTTGTCATTGTAATAGACAAATTTTATCATCTAATATAATACAAACAAAGGAGGGGTTTTTCCTAGTTGGGTCCCCCAGGAAATATACTATGTTCATTATGATTTAATGATTGCATGTGCTTATATTATATGTTTTCTCTTCGCAGATTGAGTAGAAGAAACTTGTGTCTATTGTTTTGTTTGAATTCATTAGCAACTACAAATTTCAAGTTATTTCTACAATTTAACTCTTAATAGATATAAGATAAGGTACCATAGTAATTGGTTAAGTGTAAAAATATAATAATCTATCTATGTAATTTAAATGTCATTCAATTATCAATAGGATAAGGTAAGTTCTTGCACAAATATAATTTATTATTATTAGTATTATTATCATTGTCTTAGGGGCAACTTAATTGGTGATAAAAGTAATGTGAAATTTTTGAAAACTGAGAGATCAAAGGTTCAAATCCCCCTGTTTGTGAATCGGTTTACAGAGAAGAGAACAGGTCGTAGACCCCTAGAGGTTTACTAGTAGTTACGTGTTAGGCGGGATGCTTGATTCCTCTAGGATATTAAAAAATAAAAGTTATTATTATTATTATTTGGTTTGTTAAGTTGTGCGATTCTTGATATGACTCTGTGCTTAACTTTTGGCTTGTGAAATCACGACCCAAGGGATTCAATGTAAGTTGTCAAAATCACCTGGGGATCACACTCTACCTAGACCACACTATCCCTTAACATGGTTGGAATTTTTCCCACTAAGTTTCAAACTAGTGACCTTCACATCATAGAGTGCCTTAATAGTACACCCCATTACCATCTATTATACACCTTATGAGCTTAAATTATTTTAATTAATATAAATTTTTATTTAAAATTTAAAAAGATATATTTTTTAGAACTTTTATAAATTTAATTTTAACTCATTATAAATTTCATCAATCATTATTTCATTAAGACAATTCAGTGTTTTATATTTGTTAAAAATTTAAATAATTTAAAACCACTAATTTCTTACTAATTAAATTTGCTCATTCCACCACATTTTCCTTATCCCCATCATTTTGATAGGAATACATTTAATCATAGTTCATAAAGTTACTAATTTCCTACTAGTTACATTTGCATTATTCAACCACATTTTCCACATCCCCATTATTGTGTTAGAAATATATTTAATCATAGTTCAACACTTTCTCTAATAGCATTGCACTAGATTCCTTGACCCTTATTATTTTTTAATATTTACATGCATTTAATAAAGGCGCTATCTATAAATGTCAATATTTATCAATCTAGGTGAACATGGGTTAAAGATATGGAGATTGTAGTTGATTATCCTATATAGGCAGCACAATTTAGATAATAATGCTAATATTATTTTAGTGATGATGGTTGTATGAGAGTTTAGAATTTCCATTACCACCTAGAACATGACTATCACAAGGGTTAGTATTATTAATGAGTTCATGAACAATAAATTTGTGAATAAATACTTGGGGATTTTCCTCCAAATATTCCAGGACTTTTGCAGAAAGATTCCTTTGACACCTTCAAATTATTTATCGATATAAACTACATGCATACAATAAGAAAGTGCACTACTCGAATCTTGGGTTCTTCCACATTGTTGTTCATGTCCCATTTAGTACCCTAGCAGGTGTCAGATAAGTTCAAACTCTAATTGCTAGATTGAGCACTGAATCTCTATGCCTAAAAGCTCATCATTTTGGAGGAAATTCAAGAAAAAAAATAACAAGGAAGATGCCTATGATGGTGACCATTTCCTTTATGGTATTAGTTGTTTACCCATAAAAGGTTATGGAATGATTCAAAATACTTTGCATAGCCTTAGACTAGATAAGATTCTTTTTTCTATTAATGCTGCTTAGTATTCCATTAATTCTACTTTATTGTTTTCTCAATTTGGTCAAGTGGTGCTGACCATGTTGTCTTTGTTGGGTGAAATCATCCTGAATTACATGTTCAATGAGTCTAGACTTCTCAGTGCCTATAGTGAGCTCCTAGATAATGTATATATGTAAGTCAACCCATTACCAACCATAGACCACACTAGGGATGCAAGGAGGCTTTTAAAAGGTTGATCCAATGTCCAAGGTACATTTATGGAGATGGGGTCTAATTTTTTTCTATTCTTCAAACTTTTCAAAACTTCAAATGTAAAACACCATTGCTTTCATCTCATCAAGGCCATTCCAAGGATATAAGATTCACCTCAATCCAATCCTTGGGTTAAAATTTGGGGCCACTTGAAGTCTGGCCCAACAAAGTCTACCACATCATCCTGTCTTGCCACATGATCTAAACTAATTTCCATGTCATTAGCCCAAGTTTGCATGGATCACTTTCCCATCGCTATTGACTCGCCCATGCCATGTCACACCTATGAAACCCTCCCCCCAACCTTTACCATGCCTTATACTGTATTTAAGCATATATATATGCACATATGGTAATAAGGGTGTAATCCTCAATGTTAACTAAAATAAAAAGTATCAAAGAAACCCCTTATGACCCAAGGCCCAGGGCCATCCAATGGTATTGTTCTCTCTTAGAATTCAATGACAATGATTTAAA